>LWCB01015122.1:0-29908 GCA_001630525.1 Coelastrella sp. M60 | reverse complement strand
TCTTTTGCCTGAAAGTCGTTGCTAGTAACAACTTTACAAGCCAGAAGCTGTCTACCAGGAGCCGAGGTGCAGGGAGCGGGTTGCTAGCAAGCGCGCGTTTTGCTGCCAAGCTTGTCCGGGAAGCTGTCTGCCAGCAACAAGGTTACTGGAAAGCTGATTTCTGCATCTGGAAGTTGAGCAAGTGGTTGCTCTCCTTGCAAGCATCTACAGCAAACATGGCAAGCTGGGCTTGCCAGTAGCCCTGTTTGCCCCAGCTGCTTTCTGGACATGCAGCAGCTTGCTGCAATTGAACTTTCATGACGTCACGTGTAGAAGGGGTTACAATTTTTCCGACGTTGTCTGTTGTGTAGCAGCAACAGAGCTAGGTACTTTCAATAAACGTGACTTGTGATTGGTTGTAAGCCTTGCTTACGTGTTGAAACGCAATTCCATGTGCTTGTGTGTACACAACGATAATATATGTATTATATACGTATTATCTATGCAGCAAGGGGATTGGAAGATCATCCATCTTTTTGACCATGACCGGGGCAGTACTTGTACCAGCAGTACTGATTGATTCAGAGGCCAACTCTAACCCATGTAACAAGCTCATCATCATCTCATCGAGCAACAACTACAAGCCCTGCCATGTGGCACAAAGTGATAATGGCTCTTAGTCAACTTGCAACCTCCGAGAAGATACTTTATCCACCAGAGCAACATAATGATCTCAAATCCTTCAACATGCTAGACATCACACAGCAAAACACTGCAGCTAGTCATGTCATGCTCACAATTGTCAACGCCATAAGGAGGCGGCTGCGACAGCAGCTACTAGTAGTGGCAAAACTGCAGGTGTAGCACATGACATTGGTATACTACGGCTGCAAGGAAATTCACCACGTGTAGTGCTGTCCAACATCCGGCCCCTTAAGTCTAGCGTCACTCAAGATGCTATTGTTGTCAATACAATGCAAGATGTCATCTGGTGGCCAACATTACCACTGCTGGGCTGCTGCCCAAGCCTGCTGAGCAGCACTGTCACCGCCGCTGCTTATAGTGGTAGAACCAAATGATCCATGACTGTGAAAATGTCTCACGTGCAGGCAGCAGACAAATCACAGAGACCACATAAGTGTCAATATATACAATCCGGAAACATAATCAACCACCAAAGTGAGGTGCATGCACGCGGGAAAGCAATAACTAACAACGTGTCTGCTTACCCAATTACATGTATTGCCCTTGGTCAATGTCAACATGTCTTACTGCGGCTGCAACTGCTGCTACTGCTGTGGCGATTGCAAGAGCGTTCCAAACCGCGACCATCTGAGCCTCACTGTTGCAGCGCTGGCCAAGGCGTCTGTGCTGTCTGGGCTGTAGGTGCCTTGCTCACAGTGAAAGTCAGATTGTCTGATACGTATGGCTGATGCAGCGCCCTGAAATCGAACCTCTTCACGGCAACCAGTGCTTGGGACCTCTTCTGCTGCTGCTGCAAACTTTCTCCTTGCTGCTCAATAAGGACCACCACCTGATCAAAGAACTCCCTGCAGCTGCTTCCGTAGACAGCTCCAGCCAGCTTTGAAAGTGCCGACACATGCATTGAGTAATCAACCACTTCCACACCGTATGGCTGATGTACAATCAGCCGACTGCTAGCCATTGCCACTGCCCATACCAGAAGGAAAGGAGGGAAATATATATGCCTCAAAAAAGGGCGGCACTGCGTCAATGCCTGGTATCGTAGCTGCCTGCGGTCCAGGTTTCGAGGAATGAACGATGCAGTGGAGGGTGGATTGGCGTCTGCGACTGAAGACAACTGTGGTACCCTGAGTATCAAGCTGCATCACCTCCGTTGCTTTCTCTGCTTTTTGCTGAACTGTGCTGCGAGAATAGCTTTCGATCCCTTCTTCTTCTTGATACCTTTGCCTACTGCTACGCCTTTCTTCTTGCCTTTGGTCTTTTTGCTGCTTGGGGCTGGCTGGTCCACTGCCATAGCTGCATCTCCTGCTGCACCTTCTCTGCCTCGTGGTTGAGTATTTTCGGCACCTTCAGCCGGTGTAATGTTGATTTCGGCGGGTGCAGCCTCTATACACTGCTGTAATGCTTCCAGCCGCTTCGCCTCTGCTTCTGCTACCCATTCTGCAGAACGCTGTGCTCGCTGCGTCCTGAGAGCCTTCTGTCTATTGCTCCTCTGACTCTTTGCCATCTCAACGAGAACTTTACGTGCTCGCTTGAGTATACAACGGCGCACTGCGCGTCTTCCGGACGGGACTGCGGAGATGGATGTAGACGAAGTGAGCACAAGGGCAAACGAAGTAAGCGTGCTGGTTACGTCAACGTAACCAAAAGCCTATTAGAGTATCACAAGGCAGCAATAGAAGCCGTTAGGGCTCGAGGTAAGCTGTAACAGTTGCGGTTTTCTGACAACCCTTTGGTTGATGTACCGGCAGCCCCCTCCTGCTCGTCCCCAGCTGCATGCTAAGTCCCCACTGCATCCTTGAAGCTCGTGAGGCAATGCCATCGCTGCTGAGTCAGCATTGCTGATGGCCAGATTGACGAGAGTAAAAGGCCTGGGATCAGTTGCAACACTGATCATGTGCTGCACATGTCACACAGCCAGCCAGGCAAGGCGCTGTGTCCTTAACATTGAAGTGGTTGTACATCTTGTGCTAAATGTCAAGCACCACATTCAGGCGTCCAAGCAACGCCCAAGTTCCAATCAAAGCAACAGTACCTGCACCATCATACACTGTACTGCATGTACTGCTTTGTCCCTACCAAGCAAGTTGCTGTATACAGAACAATGGTTGTGCATCAAGAATGCTGCGCGGGATCGGGTCGCTATGCTGCTTTGGTATCTATCACGTATCTATCTAAGTATCGTATCCATCCAAACCCCAGATAGCATCCTGCATCTGTGCTACTTCAATCCTGCTATACCCTGGAGGTAACTTTGTCACACAGGCTCGTACTACTGCTGGTGATGCTGCTGCTGCTTTGTCATGATCCGCGTTTCCCGTGTACTTGTACACCTCAACCTGCGGATCCAACAGCATAGTCATGTGACAAAAATCACTCAGTAAAGCTGCAGTGATGTATGACTGAGAAAACCACATAATGTACAAGCAATGCTGGGGCAAGAGTGCACATGTCCACCAAGTATGATCTTATTCTCTTAAGCTACATAGTCAGTTACATATACAAGCACATATACAAGCACACAAGTATAAAGCTCCCGAATTACCAAACAGCAATATGATGTGCAAAAATGTATTGTACAATTGTGCCGGGGCAGCTTCAGATTGGCGTCAAAAAGTCAGCAATATTTACGAATGTATGCACTGCGCAGTTGCGAGCTATTAAAGACCCAAAAAGGGTAAGGAATATAGTGCAATCGGTATGACAACAGATGAAAACAAAGTCTCAATCGCACGTGTATGTCGATATACAGCCAGTGACAGAATGTAAAGCTCAGAATGTAAAGCGGGCACTGGTGGCAACCTGTAATGCCACAATTCTGCAAGCTTACCTCACAGACCCCGCAGTTTCCCTGCCAGCAACCTGTGGGTATGGTAACAGCAGCAGCAGCAGCAACCTGGATCACAATCAGCAGCAGCAGCAGCAGCAGCAGCAGGAATCAAGCTCTCTGTATTGTTGATTTCAGTCTGATAGATGAAGAGGTGTTTCTTAACAGCAATATACTGTGCTTTGCTGTAGGTGTGAAGTTGCTTGAAAGCCACTGGACAGTTTGGCCACATTGATAAGCAGGAGCTCTCTGGGGCACAACCAGCTGGGGTGTCATGCAGCTCCCAGGTGGCACACGATGGGTGATTTGCATCACAGAATACAATCGATCTCTTTCTGTGTGAGAATGTGTGAGAATATGTGAGAATGCGTGAGAATGCTAAGCATAATTGAGTCACACAACCACCTCAGGCTGTCAGCAGCTGACGCCGTTAGATGTATCGTAAGGGTTACGTTTGCTACACTGCTGTAGGGCGAAGGTCAAAGCAACAACAACTTGAAGATTGCTATGGCTCTCACGGGAACTACAAATAAATACCTCTGTAAGATTATCACCAGCAGCTGCAGAAGTTGAAACGTCTTCTTCACGGAAATATACAGTCATGATCCTGGCTGCTTCCCTTGCTGCTGCTGTAGTGGCTGTAGCTGCCGTGTCTTGACTGCTGGCTGCTGCTTTTAGGGGCCTGATTTTCTGGTGCTGTCTGCACATTGGGTCGCAGGTTCGAAACCTTACAATCTGATGAACTTGGCAGTGTTTCCGAGGCAGTCTGCTTGTAACACTGCTGCTGCAACAATTGCTCGAGTGATGCCTGCAAAGCCTCTGCATCATAATCTCCCCACTAAAACAATGGCTTCCAATGGTACTCTACTTTACACTATGTCATACGTCAAGTCCTTTGATTGTCTACAAAGAGTACGTATGGTAACATGGCGCGAGCGGCTTCTGCAATGCTGAGGGAAGAGCATAGGAGGAGAGAAAGAGCCCTTACTATATAAGTCATTGTTCTCCCCCGACATTTGGTGTCATAACACCAATGCCAGCAAAATGTTCTTCAAGAACGCGACGGTCCGTGTGCAATGTGCAGTGTCACTGTATTGTTGGGCTGCTCATTTTGTCAGGGGTGTACATCTTAACACAGTGTTCCCTATCACCGTGTTGCAAACAGCAGAGCGCCATGCTGACTTTGCGTGCGTCTGTGACCGTGAGGTGCTCCAAGGAGCCTAAGGAGCCTGCAGAGAACGTTCGTGAACTATACAATGCGCGACACAAGCCGAAACGTCGTTTTCCCACCACCATCGACTACAAGGTGCGTCACTGTATCTTATTCAACTACAAGCCCCTTGCAACTTGCAAACATTGACAATTTGCCGGCCGTTCCCCGCAGCCTATCCGTCCATGGCCCAAAGGCTACACGTTGGACGATGAAAATGGCAGAAAGATATGGGCCCCGGACACTTGCCTTGAGAATGCAGCGGCAGGATGGCACGACACAGAGCAGCAGCAGCAGACAGTTGCTGGCAAGCAGACAGATGTTGGCACGCAGCAGGAACAACAGCAGAATGAGGCCCTACAGGCCAATCCAGATGCGTTTGCGACCGTGAAGTGCTGCAAGGAGCCTGAGGCTGCAGATAATGTTCGTGAACTGTACAATGCCCGACATAAGCCGAAGCGTCGTTTTCCCACCACCATCGACTACAAGGTGCGTCACTGTATCTTGCTCAATCAAAACCCCCTTGCAACTTGCAAACATTGACAGTTCGCCTGCCGTTCCCTGCAGCCTATCCGTCCATGGCCCAAAGGCTACACGTTGGACGATGAAAATGGCAGAAAGATATGGTCCCCGGACACTTGCCTTGAGAATGCAGTTAATTGGCACGATATAGAGCAGCAGTATGAAACAGATGTTGACACGCAGCATGATCAATAGCGGCATTGAGGCCCTACAGGCCGATCCACATGACAGCAAGCTTGGTGTCGACATTGGATGAAGTGGTGCACATGGCTGCATTGAATACGAATGCTGCTCTACGGTGAGATCAGTCCCCATATGTGGCCTTGCATCACTCCATGTCCTTGTAGCCCTGCATGCAAGCAACCAGGTGGATACAATGTACGCCAGCGACTACAACAGGTTCAAGGCCAGCATGGGGCACAGCTGCGCAGGCCACTTGCGCAACAGCTAATCGCATGCAAGCCACCTTGCAGTGTTTGCTGCCCAAAGACCATACCATTGCATGGTATCGGCTGTGTGCATCTGAACTCTATTTGCCTGTCAGCAGTGTGGCAGACAACTTGCAACTATGCACTTACAAAGAGCAGTGCAGCCGCTCAGGAGCTTCTCATGATGGCGAGGTGGTGCAGTTGGTGTTGTTAATTTGCATAAGGATGCCGCTCCTGTTGTCGATGCTGGTTTGTCTTCCTGACTTGCCTGTGCAGGACTTACCTTAAGCAGAACTGCGAGGCCTGGTGGAGAAGACAGGTCGCCTGATTGTACCTTGGTCAGTGTAACAACAGTTGTGAAAGAGAATGCTCTCACCCCGGGCCCAGTCAACTGAGTTGACCAACAACACACGCTGTCGCAGCTAGGTGTCAAATTCATGTCAGATTCCGAATCTGCAAAGTTTGCAGTGGGCTGTCAGCTACAACAATGTTGCTGTGGGTGGTTTGTGCTTTTGCCACTAGTTAGCTCCTTCATGCGCGGCACACATGGTGCCCTGGAGCATGTGCTACCCGCAATTTCTGAAATCTACCTTCTTGTACACATGGCATGGACCAAATCACCGCCCAAGCAGTAGCTGGCCTGATGATCACAATAGCAAATGCCCCCTATTGTTGGCTGCTTCAACAGTTGGAGTCAAGGGTTGCTACCTCAGGCTGGCAGCAGAAGTTTGGCTTCGCACCATTGTCACTACTGCCACACATATCATGTAATAGTATTATCAACTCGGTTTGAAGTTCGAAGTGAGGTGCATGCACACGAGAAAGCAAGTATGCAATACCCTCGAGATCAAAAACTGGAGCGTGAGCGCATGCTGCTGATTAATTTCGGATTCTACAGCTGATGCAGCCCCCGTATGATACAGTGACCTGAAGGCCTAGACAAGATGTGAAGACAAGTGGCTCGTGCATCAAAGTGAATGCAATGCTGTTCATTGCTGGCTGATAAAGCCAAGAAAATGCTGCTTCTGAGCAATGTATGCACGAGTGTTCACTTGTCAAAGATGGATGCCCAGTTGGGATTCCCTGCTGGCTTGTCCTTTCCCTTACTGCCCCTCTTGCTGTTGCTGCTGCTGTCCCTTCTACTGCTGCTGTTGCTGTCTCTCCTACTGCTGCTGCTTCTGGGACCATCCCTAACCCTGTCTCTCCTGCTGCTGCCGTTGCCGCCGCCGCTTCTGCTGCTCTCCCATCCACCATCCCTAGCTGACCTACGAGAACCACCATCCTCATACCTGCCTCGACCTCTGCTGCTGCTGTTGCTGCTGCCGCTGCCACGCCTGCTGCTGCTGCGTCCAGAGCCAAGGCTATCATCATCAGCAAAGGCATCCCCATACTCTGCAGCCCAGCCCGATAGGCCACCATCTCCATGACCATCATCTTGATCATCATGATCCTCACGCGATCTTGAAGATCTCCTGCCAACGCTGCTGCTCTGTAAGCTTTGCCTAGATTGCCTATCACCATATCTGTTGTTGGGTTCTTGATCACCATAACTGTCATTTCCCTCATACCTGTCATGTGACATGTTACGAGGTCTCCTGGTGCTGATGATCTCATTGTCATCATGATCACCATCATCAAGAAGATCATTGATCTGATCACCACCCCGACGACGTCTGCTTGATGTCAAACCTTGAGGCCCAGCATCATCATCACCAGCATCATTAAAATCATTGAGATCATCATCACGACGACTGCTGCTGCTGCTGCTGCTGGCTGGGAGATCTGTACCGCTGGATCTGATCCTTCTGACCCTGCTGCGACCGACACTCAAATCCTGCTGCTGCTGCTGGAGTTGCTGCTGTTCTGCAAGGTCAGCAGTCCGGCTAGAACTCAAAAGTGGAGCCTCATCATCTGTTTCTGTTGCTGTCGCCGCTGGTGCCGCCGGTGTGCTGAAAGATGGTGCATCAAATAGCTTTTGCCGAGAAGTGCCACTGCCGTTGTCAGAAGCAGCAGCAGCAGCAGCGGGAGCAGGAGGCTTTGGCTTCCTAAGGGCAGCAGCGCTCTCAGCTAGTGCTACCTTGAAAGCGTCTGCAAGACTGGAGTTGCTGCTGCTGCTGCTGCTGCTGCTGCTGCTGTCCTTCTTGCCCATGCGCACACGCTTGGTTGCTCCAGCACCTGCTGCTGGGGCTGCAGCAGCAGCAGCAGCATTGGGCACTTGATCACTATCTATTGCGGCAAAGGCTCCTGCTTCCTGCCGCTGCTGTGCTATAGACGACTTCTCCTGCAGCCTACTGCTGCTTCTGCTGCTCTTGTCTACTGAGGCTTGTGACCTTCTGTTGCTTCGGCTGCCTCCTGCATTGTCCACTGCTGCTGCTGCTGCTGCTGCTGCTGCTGCTGCCAGGGGCAGGTCTTCATCACGCTCATCGCTGCTGCTGCTGCCATACTCATACTGTGATGGAGTCCTGTATGCTGACCTACTGCTGCCAGCAGCAGCAGCAGCAGCATCAGGGTCAAATTTATCAAGCCCGGCCATCTTTGCTGCTTCAACCAGGCTGACCTTGCGTTTGCTGCTGCTGCTGCTGCTGAGGATGGCTGCTGCCAGCTGTTCCGCAAACTTGACCTTTTCCTGACGAATCTCCCAAGGAGTATCTTGCAGCAAACCAACCTACAGATATAACAATCGTTACAACTGTTACGATTGGCGCTTGGTAAACACACAAATAAACAATTGCAGAATGAAGGGTTCTGATTCAACATGTGCAAAAGGGTATCATGCAAACTGAAGTACGAGGGATCTTGACAACCAACAGACGCAAGTTAAAGATATACAACAATATACACAATACATAACAACATAACAATGTTATTCCCTTACCTGTTCCAGCTGTTTCTCATCCATTGGGCTCACAGTACTGTTGCCCAAACTTCCCATTGGAACTTCACACTTCACACATAACATGTTACTTCTGAAGTTATGACTCCCACACACACCACAGAACCAGTCACCCTTACGTAATCCCTTATACGGCGAAATTCTTAGCAGCCGCAGCTTGTGTAGTACTGCTGCCGGTACGTCTGGCGCTGCTGCTGCCGGAATGATACTGCTGCTGCCACGGCGGCTGAGATCATCCTTCTTGGATTGTAATCTGCCGCTGCTGCTGCTGCTGCTGGTGTCTTGCACTGCTGCTGCCGGCTGCTGCTGCTGCTGCCGCTTGCTTGGTCCTGATTTAAGGTGAGCTTTCTCATAATGTTCTTGGTCTGGTGTGTCTGCTGCTGCTGCTGCTGTCCTGAGGAGGTCAGGCTGGGCTGGCTGCTGCTCTAGCTCTAGAACCTTTTGTAGGATGTCTGTAACAGTCGAGGTTGCTGGACCTGCAATGTATCAACACACAAGCAGCAGCGTTAGCAGCAGCAGCAACAGCAAAGCAAACACACATCGTAAAACCGGGTTATTGTGTTATTTATCAATGCAAAAATGGATAGTTTTATTCAATTTTGTCATTCAAGCTACAGAAACACACACTAAATGAGTTACAAGTGATTATCATCACTCTGAATAGGATTTGACTTACCAACTAACACATCATCGACTTCTTCACTACAGAACAGCCAAGCAACCCTTAACACATCTTGAGTGCTTGCACTCCCAACCCCTGTAGCAGCAGCAGCAGCAGCGATGCGACTCGCTGCTGCTAGGGTTTTGCGGTTGATGATGATGTCGCCGGCGAAAGGCAGCTCCAGGCTGGCCAGCCTGCTTATCAGGTCTGGGGGTAATAGGTGCAAGATGTCTGGGCGGAGACGACCAAACTGCTGGAGTGCTTTCTTGACATCACGCTTACTGCTGATAGCGGAGAGCCTGTGGCAGCAGCAGCAGCAGCAGCAGCAGCAGCAGCAGTGGGGAATATTTTGGGTTCTTGTACAGCATACAGTTGCATTGCAGACTCCTACACAAGCAGACAGTACACAGCTATATAAACATAGATGTAGAATAAATGCCTGGGATTGTGGTAACGGGCAAATCAAGGCACTATGTTAGTTTTCTCTTTCATTCTTTACCTGTCAGCACTCGTATGCTCTGAGAAGAAGCCCCGATCCCAGAGCTGATTCAGAAACATATCCCAGACTGTCGTCAAACTGCCCTCAAGTCGCGGAACAGCAGTAGCATCCTCGCTGCTTCTGCTGCCAGCATCACCGCTGCTTGTGGCTGAGCTCTCATTTGTGGCATCACTGACAACTACTGCATCACTGTTTGTGACCTCAGGGTTGGTAGTACTGCTGTTACTGCTTATTGCCGCTGTATCGACTGATACTTCTGGGTCTGAAGTGCCTGATAGTAAACTTGTGTCTGCTGCTGCGATGCTACTGCTGTCAACAGCTGCTGCAGGTACTGCTTCCTTGGGCAAGCTAGTACTATTCAGTTCTGGTGCCTCGCTACCCGCTGATTTGACGGAAAGGCATCGTTGACGTGGTTGTAAGCTATTCTTCGTTGTAATGTGAGCGTTGGAAGAGTGAAAGCTCCGCAATGGTGCACAGCGTTGAGCGTGCGGCTGCTGCACTACTGCTACACTCTTCATGTAACAAGAGGTCAAGCCTCCTTGCCGCAATAGTCTGCTAGTCAAACTCATGGATTCAATAACAAAAGAAGTTGCCAAAGCTGTAGTTCGCAACCTCAACAACAGTTTCATTGCGCCATCGCGACTGTCGCAACAGGTAGAGCGAAGCACTACTCCTCCAAGATCTGCTGATAACACACTATTGTCACCCAAGCTATCATCAGGTAACAGCTGATGGCGTAAGAGCCACTAACATCGTTATACTTGACTATCGGAAGCAGGTGTACAGCCAAACCATTGGCAGCATCACGCAGCAAAGCAACAGACAGCGTAGCATAGATTAGTAACGCATTCAAATAATCATCTACTCGTTACCAGCCCAAAGGAGTGCAGGTATAGGTACGCAGCTCACGGCAAGAAGGCCCTTATAGGGCCCATAACAGGCTGCAGGTTGTCAGGCTCGCAAACTACACATCGTCATCAGCTGCCCCCGTATGCAAGCAGTCAACGCCCAAACACTCATATCTGCTGCAAGACAAACAAATGAATGGTATGCACAGATGTGTATGGACGTATGGTTGCCATGCATACAGAATGACAATTGAAGCACCATGGAAACACAGCTTGAAATACACCACATAGAACTTGTATGCGACCTCATGCGACACAACATATGTGAAAAACCAAGTCAGCCGTGGCTGGTAGCACTCGTACACAAGTTTGTGTCCATTGGTAACCCTTCCAGACACGAGATCTGTCAAACATGCCATGCCTTTCTTACCTAAAGCAGCTTAACGACAGATGTAAAAAAAGGCTCAATCATGGCTAAAAACCTTACTCAATACAATGCAAGCACATGCACAAGCGCAGGTGGCGCCTGAACAAGTTGCCTATATCACGCCTGGATACTGCACAAGCTAAACTCCCTTGTTCTTCACATACACAACAACACCACTTCCTTTAAGTCTGTATTCTGTATCTGGGACCAAGTTATTCCTGTGTAATGGCATGCCGCTTTGCTCGGCACGGCATACTGAGAATGCCGCAACAACTCAAAACTGAATAGCAGATCGCACATATAATCATGTCACGCCCACTCATATGAATGGCGCCAAACCTGGATATGATCCCTGCTCATGCAACACACTCTTACCCAGAACAGCATACCAAGCAGGACCCCTGCTTCTAACAACAACCCCAGGGGCAAGAACCAACCATCTGCATTTGTGCATGCGCAGATTACTGCACTATACAATGCACAACAACTGCATGAGATACCAGTATGCTCACTATAAGCACTGTGACAGCAAAGAGACAACAATAACAAGTGACTGAACAGCTATTATAGATGCATGTATTCACCTAGTCCTGCAAACTGTTTCAGCAGGAGCTCGCTGTACCATCACATCTGTCGTTGCCAGGTACGATCATAACATCACTGAAACTGAAGAAGCGCCATTTACACCTAGGTTTCACACAAAGACGACGCCAAAGCTGCCCTTACAGACACAGGCGCAGGAGCTTACACCCTACCACACCTCAGCGTCACACTTCACTGGCACAGCATCAAGCATGTCATGCATCTGCTGTATGTGCTGTAACAAATACTTTAGCCACCTGCACACCGGCATCTTGATGCATGCCTTGCATTCCAACGACTCACAAGTTTAAAGTGTGTCACCCAAGCCTGTAAACATCTCCACACAAGCGCAGGAGCTTACACCCTAAACCTCTGCAACATCATGGAAGTCACACTTTACTGCCACAGCATCAAGAATGCCCTACGACTGCTGTATGTGCTGCAACAAATCTTTGTTCACCTGCACACCGGCATCTTCATGCATGCCTTGTGTTCCAACAACTCACAAGTTCAAAGTGGCTTCAACCAAGTTCCCACTTTCGTACAGACGCCGTTGCTCTGGATCCTTGAGCGTATCGTATGCTTTCAGCAGCAGCGCAAACTGCTGTGCTGCTTCTGCACGCTCACGGTCACTTTTGCCCATCTGACGATCTGGATGCAGCTGCATAGCCAGCCTTCTGTATGCTGACTTGATCTCCTCGTCATCAACCTGCAAGAACACATCTGACGTTTGTCACAATAGCACTGTGCACATGTCAGATGTATCTGCCTGCAAACAGCAACTTCAGGGCTGATCGCCTGTTGAGATGTTGATATAATAGATAGCGACCTTCTTGCTCGACTACTGATACCCTTAGTAGGCTGGCAGATGCCAACTACCTCCTCTCTGGCATTTCATGCAGGCACCCGACTGGCATGAGGATGCCGTGTAAACAGTGCTTGCAAACATCGTGCTCACCTGGCCACCCGGCTTCATGCCAAGTAAGCTGTAGTAGCCCATGGGATCGAGAGCCAGCACTTCTGCATCGCGAGCACCATTACTACTGGCTGCTGCACTGCTGTCTCTCTTGCTTGAACTGAACAGATCCCGCAACCAACCACCAGATGGGCCCTTAGTCGATCCATTTGTGCTGCTACTTGTTGTTCCCTGCCTGCTGCTTGTTGTACCACCCCTGCTGTTGGCTCTACTGCTGCTGGTGCTGCTGCTTTTGCTACCATTGGCGCGCAACTCCTGGCGGTAAACTTGCTCAAAGTCGGAGCTGTATATGGGTGACTGTGCCACGTTGAGGCATTTCTGCAGGTTGCCCATGGCTTCTTCTGGTACTTTGCTCATGTAGCCTACACAAGACAGCAACAATACGGTCATTGTGACCGACCAACTGCTGACCACGAGATCTTTGGGGTCCCATTGCAGGCTGCATGCACAAGAGGTTGCTGCAGGGTATAAGTGACACAGTTCTGGTATGCAGCAGTCACCCAATGTCTGTACATATTGGTTGCTTTTTGCACTTGGAAACAGCTTTTTGCCAAGTGCAAGCACTGATGAGCAAACCACTCACGAGATGCAAGGGGCTGCAGGTAGCGCTTCCACTCCCGCAGCTGAATGTTGGTGATGTATCTGATGCAGCAGAAGTTGCTGTCATGGCGATCTGCCATGAAAAAGAACTGGTCCATCTGCAATGCATGAGTAGTTTTGTCAATATGAGCCAGATGCGAACCACAGTGACCCCTGTTTTACAAGCTTGCATGCCTTCAGGACAACATTGGCGTGACACTCACAATCATGCACAGCTCCTGCAGAGGAGGGGTATGCAAAAGCAGCATCAGCTGCAGTGTTTGTGAGGCTCCGACAATTTGAGACACACACCTGAGTGTGATGCTCAGAAATGCCCGAAAGAACTAGCCGTTTTCCTGGATCAGACTCCAGCACCTCATACCTACATCATTGGCAGTTGCATACCTGTTGGACATCTTGCCTCAGAGCCTGGAGTCATGCATGCTGACTATCTGGTGTCCAGAACAAGTCGCTTGTGATATATCAATGCTGTTGAGTTGCTGACGTTATGTTTGGGCATATAGACATGGAATACCAGCTGGTTGCAGGGACAGCAAGCAATCTGTGCTGATCAAGAACTGAGCAACCGCCACCTGCTACAAGCACGCATGTGACAGCCGAGGCACTCACTGCATAGGTAGTCTAAGTCCCAGCATTTCCCTTTCCGTCTCAAATTTGGAACCAACTCGGATGGGGTCAAGACCATTGCCAATCTTCACTGCTGACTTGGTGCCTGCGTCAGTGGAGCACTAGATTGACTGACTCTGCATGCGATCAACTCGTCGCGCCGAAACACAACACCCCTGAACTTGAGTTGAAAAATACAAATCTTATCTACTTCTGCAGCTGCAGCCCAACAACAGGGGACCGTCCTAGCTGGACAAAGCGGCAGCGGTGAGGCAGGCTCGAACCCAGGCAATATTGGGCCTTACTTTCCCAAGCGTAAACCACTGAGGGGCTCACCTGGGTAGAATTTTGTCCAGTGGCGAACGTCTGATACCCAGCGTTGAACTCGTCGAGCATCTCCCCTGACCCTCGCTGTATGATCGGCTAAGACACTAACTGCATATTTCCTGGACTTAGAACTCTGTACACGCAAGCTGGGCGGCCTTTGCTGCAGCAAGCTGGCATGCATGTTTACTTGACACTGGTCGTTGCGCTAAGGCTTGCTTATTGCACTCACTCCTGTCGGTAAGTCGGCGAGGTGAGGATTTTGATGGATCCGAGGATCGTTGATCACGCTAGGGTGGCCATTTTGAAGTGAAACTTGTGACAAAGTAGCATAACATGGACAGACGGGACTACAGCCTGGAGCAGCTGCTTGGCTATGATAGGATCTACTGCTGTGCTCCAGAGGTTCTTGTACATTGTGCTCACATACTCTTATGAGGTTGTACGGCATGCCATGCGTACTCTCTCAGATGTGTGCGAAAGCAGATGCGTACTGCCAACATAGCGCAGTCCTGTAAGGCATGGCCCAACAGCCACACGTTCTTCTGCTATCAGTGCTCTCTGAAACATCGAAGCAATGAACACCATCTACAGTATTCGCTTCCTCAACATCATCTGCAATCACTTTGTGACCAGGCCTCAAGGGACGAACTTATGGTGTACCAGAGCAGCTGGCGTGTCAAACCTCCTGCTGACACGAGATCTAATGATAGTGGCAAAGTCTCTCCTAGTTCTGGCGCCTCAACGCCGAATGCGACCTGCGGTTTCCTGCAGCTGTGGCAGGTGAATAGTCCTGCTCGCCTGCAGGCAGTGTGGCAACAGCAGATACAGCCTGCATGCCTGAACACATGGCAGCAACTGCAGCACAATGTACTCCAGCAGCTAACAACAGAACAACAGCGGGGTATGCTGCTTCCAGTAAGCACAGATTCTACAGGCCCTCAAGTCAAGGGAGACCAGCAGCAACACCGCCTGTATCTGCAAAGGCTGGACATGCTCCTGGGATCCATACAGCAGGTGATCGCTGCTGTTTGTTAGATGCAACATGCATGGCACGCGTATGTCATATGTACAGACACCCCCAGCAAGGCCTGCACACTCCCGAGTCCACCATGGACTTTTGAGAAGATCGAATGCACACACCCTGCTTTCTGCTCACAGGTGCTGTTGATCTGCACCTTCCTGAGAGAGCACCACAGCCAGGCAGATTGGCGTCAAACCGCCACAGCAGTGTTTGTAGAGGCTAGAACAGTCGAACAGGAGATCTGCAGCTGTAAGCTGCTGCAACAAGGGCTGATACTTGCCGAACAGCAACTCTCTCATTTTCCTGCAACACCCAGCAACCCGCAAAGCAATGAATCAGTCCTGCCATCCAACAATCACTCGACGGGCTACTGTGATGTACAGTTGACGCTGCTGGTTAAACCACTGAGGAAGCATATGCAGCTTGAAGGGCTGAACCCCCTTGGCTGTGCAGGAGTGACTCAGACTTTGCAGGACAGCAGCTCCGCAGGTCAAGCCCAAGTGTTGACAGATGATGAGCAGCGCTCCATCCTGTCAGGCCTACATGCAGAGCACAGAGTCCTACTCAACCGCATGCAGAGCTTGTTGCTAAGCCCTGACACAGCTCCAGTTGTTCAAGTGGACAAACAGAGTTACGAAATTTTGATGCAGCCCGTGTTGGGCTATCAGCATACCATGCAGTCCGTAACAGCAGTAGCAGCCGCAGCAGAAAGACATGCTGCACATAGCCAAGTCATGGCAGCTGAGCAGGATGCCACAGACTCACGAGTAGCAGATGATGCCGCACAACAGGATGTCGATCTGGTTCTGGACTTGCAACTGGTGTCCCAGTTGCTGCAGCAGCATCCTGATGCTGATGTTCGTGCATCCATCTGGTCCGCTGGGATCATGCAAAGGCTGGATAAGCTGCTATTCCTGTGGAGAGACCTTGCAGACATAAGACTAAAGATCGCCAGGTCTGGTGTTTGCTCATGTTTCAGCATAGTAGCTGTAGTAACTGAGTAGCTGTAGTAACTGACAACATGTTACAGGTCTCATGCCGTAGATGTACTGGCATTCTGTACTGGCATGGCTTCATCTATGCACTGTATTACAGCATATAGCAGACTGCTCACAAAATCATAAGCTGTGCAGTGAGTCAAGCTATTGTAGCTTTGACAGTATCATTTGCTGCTGGAGGCTCAAGGGCATACCTTGTGTTGTTTGCAGGTCTCAGGGCTTTGCCAGTTATGCAGACCTCGTGCTGCAGCACTCCCTTGTTGGTAGTTCTGACGCTGCTGCTGCTGTCTGTCAGCAGTTGGCAGCTGCTCTGCTGCCAGCAGCTTCAGCAGCCGCTCATGAACTGCTGCAGCAGCGGGAGCAACAGCGGGATCCAGCACATGCTGCTTCTGTTCCTGCCGACTCACTGAAGGATAGTGATGCAGACTACCGAGTGCATCAGGTATGTCATTCAGCTGGCATAAACTCCATTTTAGGTGCTTTCTGATGTTCAGTCAAGAAAGTAAGTGCACCAGCAGTGATGCAGGCCCGCATACCATCCTCAACACACCCTGTATCTTGTTCTTTGCTACACAACCTGTACCTGCTGTGCCTGCAGGCATCGTTGAGGCTGGTTAACCAAGATGATCTGCAGCAGCTGCAGCCCTTCCTGCATTTGCCACAGATCATGTCTGGTTTGAGCGACATACTGGAAGCCACTATGGGCTTAGCACTGCGACATAGGCCAGCAACCGATGGAGAAGTCTGGAACAACAGCGTACATATATACGAACTGTATGATGTAGCTTCAGTACCAACTTTGTCATCAAGTGGACCACAGCAACCACCACAGCCAGCTGCAAGTGGTCCCAGCAAGTCAACTGCAGGGAATCACCTGGGAACCATCTACCTGGATTTGTCTGAAGGGTACTCAGCACAGTTGTTGCTGTATGGCACATGCTATCCTGTACTGGGAGTGGAGACTTCCCAGCAGCAACAAGTAGCACCCGTTGAAGGAATTGCAGCTGCTGCTGCTGAATCATGGGGAGCAGCGCCCTGTGCAGTGGCGCTTGGACTGCAATCTCATGGAGTTTTAGGTGGAAGTCACGCTCAATTGGCTCTGGGCCTGTGGGAACTCTGTCATGAACTTGGTCATGCTGTGAACTTCATACTGAGTGCAACAGCAACAAGACATTGTCAGCATTGGCCTGCTTCTGTACTAACTGAAAAGCAGGCATCCGGGTCAAATCCTGCATCGCCAGTATATGATAACACTGAAGCTACAACAATACAGCCACAGCTGTACCACCTACATGCAGCTTGGCAGCCGCTTGAGCTGCTGGAGCTCCCCTCCACCCTGTTTGAGAGCTTTTGCATGGACTCCCTTTGCCTGCAAGTGCTGTGTCGGCACTGTGTAACCAAGGAGCCGCTTCATTCTGAGCTGGCCAAGAAGCTTGCTGAGTTCATGTGGTTCAGTCACTACCATCCGCTCCAGTATCAAAGTGTGGTAAGTGGTGACGCAGCGACATACTGCTTGTGCAAGCATAACCACCTTATGGTGGAGATGATATCGCTGTACGTGCACACCAAGACAGTTCATCAATGCACAAAGTACGGAAGTTTTACTCCAAAATGCACGGCATTGTTGATTTCAAGCTCTGTGTTACACCAGTTGCTCCTGGCAAGGGGTTCTGGAGATAGCACTTGTAACTGTTCCTGTAACATTCATGGCTAACTGCAGGTGCTGGCCATGCTTTATGACCTTGAGATGGCAAGCTTAATCAGCCGGCAATTGGGTAGACACGCTGCTCATGTTGTGTGGCAGGAGGTCATGTCAGCACAGAGGCTTGCGGCCGTGCCTGAATTCGAAGCATCACTGCGACAGGTAACGTTTCTTGTGTGCAATGCGTGTCACAACTGCACTGACCCTGGGCTGTGCAGGGGCTTTCTGGCAGTAGCAGAACAGCAGACACATTGCTTTGCAGTGGTTCAATACATGCAACACACATGCAAAACCGCTGATGGTGAAAAGTTGTGCGCAGAGGTTGTTCGTTTACCGTACATATATTGCGGACCTGATAGTGCCAGCTGTAGGAGTGCCCATCAACCATTGCTTGGGTCACTTGCGCTGTCCTGCAAGGTAGTGCCCATAGGTCTGACAGCACTTGGATTGTTGTTGTTGCGCAGATTGTCAGCTTGCCACGGCTACTCACATGTTCCGGGCAGGGCTACGGTTATGCAATGGCCTGGTGCCTTGCACAGCTGCTACAATCAAGCTTGGTACACCAAGTCCACAGGTATTGGGGTCCAGCAGCAACATGCAGGAGTGCAATGAGCCAGGCGGATGCATTGGACTGCAGTGATCGTTGGTCTGGCATAGAGCTCTGGAGAACGTTCCTAGGAGCTGGGTGTAGGTTGTCCGATGTGAAGGCGTTGGTCAGCTGTATTGTTGGTCTGCAGCAGCTGCCAAGTGAGGAGGGTGGAAGCAGTGAAGCAAAACATGCAGAGTACAAGCAGCCAGATGACTGCCCACATATCGCAGATGATTGTGAGCTTGCTGCTGTACTGGAGGAGCATGGGTTGTGGCCATTGGCTGAGGGCACTCAGAATGATGTGGACCTCTTGGTAGTGTGCTTCTTGACAGCATTCCAGGTGATCAAGAGAAGAAGTCTTGCAGTTCATGGTGGCAGAAAGACCTAAGCATCTGTGAAACACTGGCAGAGTGAGTTTGGCGGTCAACTCAGCTTAACATCTCCTCGACTGGCTGCATGACGATGTTTGTACTAGACTGTCTCAATCAAGCTAAGATCTAGACCACCATGCATGCCAGCAGGGGCTGCCAGGTACTTGTGCACCCTAGATTGCAGCCTGGATGGTTGCTTGATGATGCACTTGAACCATCCACGCACATCGATTTGCTGCCTAGGAATTCGTCACAGCGAAACATCTTTGGGTGCGGGTGCATTGTCTCGCAGCATGCTCGGCATGTAGGCCTACTGTGGCTGCAGAGCTGTTGAGACAGCACTCTCATGCGCTGGACTGATGTAAGCTGTATTCAAGCGTAGCTCAAAGGATAATAGGCTGCTTGGAATATGCAATCATAGGCTTTATTGAACAATTCGCTGTGCGATGCATCAAGTATACCAGTACCGCCAAGACCCGTCAGGCCACCAGTTGACACACTGTGGGTTGGGGCAGCTGGCAATATCAGCGAAACAAACTCATATTGATCTGACTCCTGTCTACATCACATGCATCAGCTCTCCGCAACTGCCTGCGTCCTAGGTTCTTGAACGTGAGCTGCAGGAGCTTGCCAGGGATTGTATGCCCTTCTCTTTGAGCCTAGTTTGCTATGACATCTAAAACGTAAACGATCGATTATTTTGCAAGAAGTTTTGTGCTGCTCCGGTCGAGGAGGGAAAAGTCTGTTCTGTGCTCGCGGGCAGCCTGAAGGCTGCTAAAGTGAGCATGGTGGACTTGATGTCAGGCGCTCATGAGTATGAAGACGATGGCTTTGTTGCACAGGTGGGCCCTGACCTAGTCATTCTGTAGGAGCTGCACACTTATCACCCATGCCACCTTCCAGCTGCACCTGCACTGTTGGCGTGTGAGCTCAAAGCTCCTTCCGTCAAAGCTTCGTATATGAGTCTAATGCTAGGTATCCATGTATATGACTTTGTGTCTGTAGGATGATGCATCAGAAGACTCTGAAGGTGACGGATTCGAGGCTCTGATAGCAGATGAGCTTGCTAAGTTTCGTCAATCACAGGCAGAGAAGTATGCAGAGCTACAGGCCACCAGCCAGTGGCTTAACATGCCACTGCCATCACCAAACCCTATACAACAGAAGATAAGAGTTGAAGAGCGACAGCAGCTCGCCCAGCTGGATGGTAAGGGTGGACCTTCTGCCACTTACCACACATGTTGTGCGTCGTTGCAGTGCCTGTCACGAATTGCAGCAAGAGCAGCCCCAGTCTTGTGCTCAGGCATTATGCCAACTTTGGAAGCCTACACATTCACACAGGCATTGTTCAATGTTGCAGGGGAGTTGATGTGTCAGCAGGAACGCTCAGAATATGTTCCTGCAGCGTGCCAGCCAGACTTGCAGCAGTGTGAACTGGGCCCATCAGCTACAGCATTCAGGCAACGCCCGTATTCTGCTGTAGAGGCACCTGATGACCTTGACGGTGCGGCTGCACACCCTTGTATCACAAATTTGCATGCAGCAATGCAGGATTATACCAAACAGCCATGAACAGCCGATCTGGCATAAGATGCGACTCGTCACATGCATGTTGTACGAGCCCGCAGTACATGCAGAGAGTCACAGCAGAGTATGGCATATGACTAGACGAATGAGCAGCTTGGCATGATGTCAGCACTGCTTCAAGGAATGATCAACTGGCTCATACAGCTCATGACATGCCTCACTGTGGCAATGCTGCTTGTGTTCCTGCAGATGTAGACGCCACAATGCATCATTCTGCTGAGAGTCATAGCCACACTGAAGAAGCACCTGGGCTTGGCTTACAGGCAGCAGAAGGCACTGGTGGTATCATGCATGGCGTGACAGCTCAGCAGCAGTATTTGCAGGCTATGGAAGCAGCCAGTCGTCTGCAGTCACTGTCCTTTGCCCCAGTACCAGATGAGCCGAGCTGCCCAGCAGAGCTGTTCTCGGAGTTGTGCGATGATGGTCTCTTATCCGAGGACCCTCCGGAGGCAGTTTCTGGCATGCATGAATCAGCAGAGCACCTGCAGGAACAGGCCCCTATACAGTCGATGACTACTTCAATGGCATGGCAACCAGAGCCCAGCAAGGCAGCAGCAGCAGAGATGGAAATGTATGATAATGGCCAAGTAGTGGGCTTGGCTGTCAATACATCATTGCGCAGTGTAGCAGCACCAACAGTTCTTGTTCAGTATGACCCTGCAGCAACAGATGAGTACGCAGCAGTAGCAGAACACCAAGAGCTGGCACTGCAGCAGGTACAGACAGCAGACGTTGTAGATATGCAGCTTCTACAGCCAGCAGCTGAGCCTTCAACAGCCAGAGAAGCATCTGAGGGTCCTCCTGCAGCTGCTCCTGCTACTGCTGTTGACGGGTTGGGGCCCTCACCTTCCCAGCAGCAACTACTGCAGGACTTGAGGGAACCATATGAAGCAGCAGACCGGCAACAGGAGCATCCGCAAGGTTTGAATGTACAGCAGGCGGCACCATACTATGAGTGGCAGCAGTTGCAGGGTGAACAAACTAAACAGGAACAGCAAGAAGTTGCTGTAGAGGGAGATGGTCCGCGGTTGCGCCAACAGAGCTGCGATGCTGGACAGTTTGAGGCAGTTGAGCGGCACCAATTGCAGGACGAGCACGCAATTCAGGAGCAGGTGGCTCAGCAACCACCTGCTGCTGCTTTAGAGCACTCTCAACCTGAGGAGCAGCTAAGATATTCAGGAACACAGCACCAGCATTCCATAGATTCTGAATGTCAGCCTCCACAGCAGGCCCAGTATCATGATCAGGACCCTGCTGATTTATCTGGTCAGCAGCACAGTCAGGTTCAAGAGTCAGAAGCATCCCAATCTGGTCAATGGGAGGGTTATCCCAGCCATCAGGAACGTGATACAAAGGAAGTTGTGCAGGATCCTTGGTTGCACATTGAGCGCTCTGCAGTGTTGCTTGACAAGCAGCACACAGCAGAGGGTGAGGTATCAGCACAAAGAGATGAACAGCCTCTGCTAGCTGCAGATGATAGCAGCAGTGGTGGGCATGCTGATGATACATGCAACACAGTAGCAGCAGCACTCCCTGTGGCACAGGTCCTGGATGTTGCAGCCACTGGCAGGGTACTGCAGGCACTGCAGGACCCCGCAAGAGGTTTGCGTGAGGAACTCTCAGTGGAGAAGCTATCACAGCAGATTGGCTCTGATGTGATAGATGATGCAGCCTGCAAGGAAGATGCCACTGCAACAGCAGCAGGCGCAACGCAGGATGGTAGAGTTTGTGCTGAACCACGTCTAGAAGAGCCCATAGCAGCAACCCCTGCAACAGCTGTTGAAGCAGTAGATGGTGATGATGACTTCATCTATCAGGACGATGATGATGGTGACAGCAGTAGCTGTGGCGGTGATACACCTGCAGCTCCACTCCTGTCACTTCCAGTGACAGTCTCCGGCAATGTGTCAAACATTGGAACAGCAAGTGCTTTAGTGACAGCACATCTGCCTGCCATGCAGCGCACGTCATCACATGGACAAGCCCATCGGAGCAGCTGCAGCAGCGATGGGGTGGTAGCAGGGCATGCATATTACTCATGTATCCAGCAGGCTCCCACAGATGAGTTAGCTGCATGGGAGGATGGCAACTGCAGCCCTCAGCAGTATGCAACAGCAATGGGTGCAGCCATCGCAGCAGACACTGCAGCAACGATCTCACCGTCGCCCCTGAGCCTGCGCTACCACGGCAAACGACCCATACACGGCAGAAATAGACAAGCAGCAACACCCAGTCCTATATTGATGACCAAGTATACAGGCAGCAGTAGCTCTGGGTCTCTGATCAACAGGAAGTTACGGCCAGAATCTGCACCGACTCGCAGAATGCAGAGTCCTGCTGCTGCTGCTGGCAAGTTTGTACAGGGATCTCATGGTGCAGGCCCTGTGGGTGTTCAAGTCGCCCAACATGTGCACGCCAGCAGCAATCTACACAGCGGATTTGGTAGCAGCAACAGTCAGGGCTACAATGTCAGCAGAACTGTTGACCTGAAGGGCCAAGCATGGATGACGCCTGCTGCTGCTGCTTCTGGTGGTGTTGGTGGTAGTCCTGGCTTTACATGTCCAAGGAGACCCAGCGGCATGCCGCTCCGGCCAGCTAGTGCAGAGAGAGCTCAGAGAGCAGCAGAAACAGCAGTTGCAAGAGAGGTTCATCAGCTGCAGCAACAGCGATTGCATGCGTTTGTTAGACCAAGGCCTGGATCTGCTGATGCTGGGCAATGCCGGCCTGTACCTCCTGTTCAGCAGAGGCCCAACAGCAGCAGCAGTGTCAGCAGCTACAGCAGTCTACGCCAGCAGCACTTTGTTGCTGCTGCTGGTGGTGCTGTTGCGTCACCAAGGACGGGAGCACTCTGTAGTACTGCTGCTCAGGAGCGGCACTGGTTTCAGCCCGCGATGGATTGCTACATCAGCAGCTGCTGGCCGCCAATGCAGCCACGCAGCAGTAGAGCAAAACCTGGTGCTATACCCTGGGATGACTCCCCTATCCCACTGCATGTACCCAACTCGATGCCTATGGCTGCAGCCACACAGAGCTATGCTGCTGTCCTAGCGGCCAAGGCTTGCAGTCAAGGACCTGGGTACAGTGCCCTGGCTTCCCCTGCAGCAGGGCACCCTGCACTCTCTGCCCGCCCAAAAACAGCAGGGGCTTCAGAAGCAGCGGCGATATTGCGCGAGAACCAAGGTTTTACCCCCAGAGCAGCCTTCAGTAGGCCTTATACAGCAGGCAGGGGTATGCAAACAGCACTGCATAGTGATCAGATGGGCAGCGGCAGCAATGCATACCTTGTGGATGTGCTGCAGAAGGTTAGGCAAGCAAACACATACTGTAGGAGATTGGGTGTGGGGAAGCAGTACAAACTAGGCAGAGGTAGTAAGGTGACATGGCAGCAACAGCAGATTGCTGTGGAAGTGTGGGTACTTATGGAGACGAGTTCCTTTGATCACAGAGATGCTGCTACTGCACACCAGCACCTACAGCAGCAGGAGCCGCAGTACAGCTGGCAGCTGAAGTCATTCTTGACCCTGGCGCAGTTCAATGCCAGGTACGAGGATCTGGCTGCAAGGGTTGCTTATCCAGCAGCAGCAACAGCAGCTGAGGATGGAGGAGTTCTGGAAGTAGGGAGTCCAGTCAGCACCATATCATGCAGTCCTGGCAAAGTGAGGCTGGGCGGCTCGAGCACAGCAGGTACGCAGGCATGGGCAGCTTCGAGGGCGCAGACTACTGTGTTTGAGGAAAGTCTGGAAGAGCAGTAGCAGTGTGAAGCAGTCCACCACAGCAGGCTGGCTCCCAGGCTGCAGCAGCAGCTGAATTGCGAGTCCTGCACAGCAGCATGCGATGGAAGATGTTGGTCACGCCGATGCATGTGCTAATACTGGTGATGTAGTCAAGAAGATCCAGACATCGTATGAGAACCAGTGGTGATAGAACAGCATGCAGAGCAGAAATGTGTCCAAAGTAAACGCCCACTCAATGAAGTAGTTTCAGCATGGACAGAGGAGTGCATGTGATGGGACTGTGGCAGTTGAGGCAGTCAAATCAAGGGTGTCAGAGTCATTGGCTGACTCTGCCGCTGACTGGCAACTTCAGGCATGTCGACTCCCAATACCTGTATCGTTCAAACAAACGATAGTAGTTCTTTGCTGCAACGTGCATGAGCTGAACTCAGTCTGAGCTGCACAAAGTTTGCAGACAGCCATCGTGTTATTAGCAACCACCAGCAATTAGTTGCGATGACTATACCCAGGCGGGTGTTACAACCGGCTTATGGCAGGACCATATGTTGCTTTCTTGGCTAATGCCAGCGTTGCGTTGAGCTGGATTCTACGAACAAGAAGTTTCGGACTGCTATTTGGAGCAGCACTGTAATCCCTTTGCAGAGCCCATGCATGGGCTTGAGGGTGGCATAGAAGAACACGGTTGTCCTATATGTAAGGCTTGACAACAATCATTGCAGTCTATCCGCCAGTAGTCGATGGGAAGGTGCAGCAACAGTACGCTGCGTTCGCGGTTGCAGGTCTGCAGAGCTACGAGCCTGAGGATCGAGCTGTGATAAGCTCATGCTTACATGCCTTTTGCATTGGATGCCTCCAAGCATGGTGCAAAAGGAGCGAGAGCAGACTGTGCCCTCTTTGCAAGGTGAACCCGCTGGCCTGGCCATCAGGTCAAGCATACCCGTCTAGTATGCGCTGGACCAACTTTTAGCGCTTAGCGGCGAGTTGCTTGTGTTGAATATGCGCTGATCGACTGAGGCAGCACGTGTGGTCGTACTTGCTGCATGAGAGGCTCCATTACCTGCTGTGTGCCTGCAGAGGAAAATTGTTGGATACCTTTACGACATCAAGAGCGACTGTGATTACAAAGAACACGTCTTCGAAGATGAAGAGCCTTGGAATCAGCTGCAACAACCACAGCAAAGGGCTGCAACAGGTCCCTCAGGTGCTATCGACCCTTACAGGACCAGCAGTGCAGGACGACGTTCTGCTGTCCCACATGATGGTGGACATCTTGCGGATGCTCGTGTTGCTGTGTCTTTGCCTCAAGAACAGCACCTGGAGCGAGTCTCAACTGGATCTCATGACACTCAGAGGCCTTGGATACAGCTCAGAAGCGAGCCCGGATACTCATGGTGCGCATCTTCTTGTGTTGGTGATCAACCATGTTGCCTGCAGCAGCCATGCTATCGTGTATTCCAACTGTCGACCTGCCACAGAAGCTTCACACACCTGGCATTCAACAGCAACCGTGCCTCCAGCCAGCATAGTTTCCATTCCTACATGGGCTGCGTGTGAGCTGCAGCATAAGATACCTTCAATGGCAGGGCAACATGCTGCGTGCATGGACAATAGCACCAAGATAGTCGTCCTGCAGTTGACAGCTTGACGATCTCCTGCTGCAGGGGTGACCCATCAGAATGGCAACGTGACATCCTGCAAGGTAGGGGGCGTGCACCAAACAGCAGTAGCACCATCCACAGTAGCAGGACAGCAGTCTTCGACGGCAGCCATAGCAGCCGCCTTCCACCTGTCAGTAACAGGAGTGACAGAAGCAGCAGGCAAGCTGTGGAGTCAAGGAGCGCAGGATCAGCCAGGGGCGGTGATGGGACTGTAGCACCTAGGCCTTACTACTGGAGAGTGCAACAGAGAATGTTGGCCAGGTGAGGGATGCAAGGATACTGTGTGGCTGCAAGGATACTGTGTGGCTGCAAGGATACTGAGGGATGCGCGGGTACTGTATGGATATATGCAAGTGTAGTCTGCTGCCCTGTTCGCCAATGCAGCTTGCAGTATGTCAGAGGTGCAACACCGCACGAGCCCTGAGGCAAGACTCGCTGTGACAACCGACAATGATGTGGTGCGCCACTGTACACAGCTCTGTACACATATTCACTGCTGCGTGTGTATAATGCGATTTTTGGGTCCAGTTTATGATTTATTGCACTGAGCAACGGGGTTGTTGCATAACATCTGTGGCTACTGCTTTGTCACGGACCTGCAGTGTCACTCGCTTGCACAGCAGCGGCAGTGAAGCATCAGGCAGCAACAGCGCAGCTCTTGAGGGTCGCCGCGCCATCTACCGTAATAAGCTGTGGGCACTCCCACACACCTCTGCCTTGGCAGCAGCAGCAGCAAACGGTGGCAATGGTAGAACCACCGGCAGTAGCAGCAGCAACAGCGGCAGCATGCGTGTGTCTGAAGCAGCACTGGACATCTGGGTTGAGAGGGAGTTACAGGCGCTGCTGTTGGAGCAGGACGTCACCATCATATGTGCTTATGTGAAAGGTCTGATCAACAGCTTTGGCATTCAGATGCCCAATGGACAAGATCAGCAGCAGGAGCGGCAGCATCAGCATGATGCAGCAGTTGGCGTCAGCATACACAGCATGCTACATGCTGCGTCTGAAGCAGCAGCGGCAGCAGCAAGCAGCAACACGATGGTGACGTCTGATGCTGCTGCTGCTGCTACTGGTGGTAGTGGTGCCAGCAGCAGTTCAGGAACAATCTCAAACCCTGTTGCTGCTCTTGAAGGGTTCCTGTTTGAGGCAGCTAGTCATTTCTGGCATGAGCTGTGCTGCTTTGCAACGTCAGGTCTTACCGTTGCTGCTTGGGACAGAGTTGCTAGGTATGTGCCTGCACCTCAGCTTCAGCAGCACTTACAGGCACAGCAGCAGCAGCAGCAGCAGCAGCAGCAGCAGCATACCATTGCAGGCAGTCATGAGACTGCATGTGAGCAACACTGCCAGCAGCGGGCCGAGGCTGTGCTGCAGGTGCAACCTGGTACTATTCTTGAGCAGCAATTGTCGTTGGCGCGCGATGCTGCTGCAGCTGGCATGTTCATGGAGCAACGTCAACAGGTTGTGCAGCAGCAGCAGCAGCAGCATTGGCAGCAGCACCAGCACCAGCAGAATACCTTGCTGAGGCTGCCACATGATCTGACTGGTATGGTAGACCACATGCAGCAAACTACGGGTGGCAGTAGCAATGCCAGCAACAGTAGTCGTAATCAGCAGCAGAGGGGGTTGGGGCAGAGCAAGCACAGTGACGGGATGAGGAGCAGCAGATCACATGAACATGAGAGGCATCACAGAAGCACATTATGGAGCAGATCAAGAAGTAGAGACAGGAAACTACGAACAATTAAAAGTAAGGAAGCGAGGTCTCCGAGAGATAGGCACAGGGAACGCAGCAGGAGTGAAAGCCAAGGTGTCATGAGAGGGGTCGACAGGTCTGCCCTGAAAGAAGACTTTGTCAATGGTCAGGGCAGACGAAGAAGTGGGGAACATGGGGAGGTTAGTGCAGAGGACAGCTCGGTGCGAAGCAGTGGTTTGAGTGGCAGCAAAAAGACGTTTAGAGCTTCCAGAAGCAGCACAGAGGATACAGCAGATGTATGCCACATGTTGGGAAGCAGCAGCAAACGCAAAGGGTCAAAGTCCCATAGCAACAGAACTGGATCTGAAAGAAAAGCAGTACGCGGTTCTTCAGCTTCAGCTGCAGTTGTGCAAGGAAACTGTATTGCTGACAGCTATGGCAGTGGGCGCTGGGGAGATGATTGCTGTATCCACCTCGAAAATGGATGTGTTGTGATGCTGGTGGATGTTGAGATCCAGCAGCAGCAGCAGCAGCATTTGTCGCTTGGTCAGCATGCAGGTGCTGGTGCTGCTGCCCCCATGCTGGACAGGTGGCAAATGGAGTGAGCTACATGACCTGCAAGAAGGTC
The DNA here is from genome assembly GCA_001630525.1 of Coelastrella sp. M60. Taxonomy (NCBI): domain Eukaryota; kingdom Viridiplantae; phylum Chlorophyta; class Chlorophyceae; order Sphaeropleales; family Scenedesmaceae; genus Coelastrella; species Coelastrella sp. M60. The sequence continues at coordinate 1,837 of LWCB01015122.1, read as the reverse complement.
TTGCAAGGAGATCAAATGCAATGATCTTCTTCTGTGTATGTTTCTTACCCTATCAGCATACAATGCTGTCATGTAGGCGTCAGGTCAAGGTATGTTGGGCCTGAGCGGTGGTGAGCTGCATCTGCCTCAGTGGTGAGCTCACACACTTGACACTTACCAGCATGCATTGGTACCTGTGGTAGTGGATTCTGTGCCTAGCTTCCAGCTGTATGCAGTGATTACATAGTCGGGTATTGCGATGCTTAGCATACAACTGCTCTCACCTGCTGGCTCTTGGTTGCAGCGCTTGTTTGGTTACTGTGGTTGTGCAAAAGAGCCAGCGGCTTGCTTCAGCTGTGTTGCGGGGTGACACTGTGAGCTTGTGTTGCAGCTTTTTCTTAACACAGTGTACAGTCATGTCAAAGTGTGTGCAGCAATCTCAGTTTTGGCATAGGACTGCATTGTAGCTCTGACATCCGTTAAGTAGTGGATGAAATGTTGCGGCTGAGACTAGCAGTTGAGTGTCAACCGACAAGATTGCTTGCTGTTCTGTATTCCTTACGTGTAGGGGAATGGACAGGTTTCAAAGTGTCGTTTGGAAGCCGGCCTTGGCTGGCTGTGATCTATTGTAGAAACATACAGCGCTTTCCTTCTACGTCTTCTATACCAGTATAGCCCCAGGAGGCTCAATCTTTCAAGGTACGCTGTTGCTTGTCGGGCCCGAACATTGCACACGGATAAGCGCCACAGTGGGTTGTAGAAAGCCGAATTGCAGTTGTTGCTCCTGCATCATAATGCTGTGTTACTGCTTGCGCAAGCGTGAACACACCATACTTCAGCGCTAGCAGCTGCTGCAAGAGGCGTGCGTGTGTATCGTGCCTGCTCACAGTTGCTGGGGTGGACGTTTTATCGTTGAATCATTGTAATAAGATGAATTATTTCGCCCTCCCGTTCCTGTGTAGGTCTCCAGAGGTATGGAAAAAGCACAACCTTTGCAAGAAGTTCTAGCCGTCTGCGAGAAGAAGCTGACCCCAGTTCAGCTTAACATCGTCAAGCATCACCAGGAGTTGCTGATACAGCAATGCCTTGTGGTTCCTGAACTTATTGGCCTATGTACCAATAATAGGATCTCCTGGATCGAGACTTCCCTATTGGGCTCGTGATTGCTCTTAAAAAGGCATTTCCGGGTATGGCTGCAGGTGAGGTGCTTCGCCTTGTCAACAGCTCCCGGGAAGTGTTTCATATTGCTATGCATGCCGAACCTGCTGGCATCACAGTAAGGACATGCAGCAGCAGTTGACAGCAGTAGACAGCTTAGCACTCTGGTTGGTGCTGGCAGCAGGTCCTGTTGCGTTTCTGTGCCTGGATTGACATGCGAATGTGCCAAGGGGCTGGAATATCGCCACCTGTTCGCTAGTGGCATGCCGCATGTATGAGATGCTTTCATCCTCATTAACCGGGCAATAACACCAACAGCCTTGCTACCCTGCACCAATTGGTATGCTTTGTTGACTCTGTCACAAATGGACTCTGACTGTCATTTTTAATTTGTTTGGTCTGTGTGCAACAGGACGGTCCACAGATGCAGGTGCCAACACCGTCAAGCTGCTAGGAAGCGGCAAGGACACATGTGGCGAGTTCATAGCAGTTTTGCGCTCTTGGTATTACGCTGTGAAGGATGGAGTTGCAGGTGTGTGGGTGCTGAGAGTTATATAGCCAGCAGTTGTCTGCAGCATGAGACGATGTTGCGCAAGTCATCATGTTTTCCACTCCTCCTACAGTAGCAGCCATCTGGGTATCGCAGAAGCTGAGCCAAGTAGGGCAGGGTGCATATCGCTTGATGCATTGACAAGATTGT
>LWCB01015121.1:0-11519 GCA_001630525.1 Coelastrella sp. M60 | reverse complement strand
GATCCTTGTATACATTAGGGTCTACGGGTTCTAGCCCACCAGGCATCAAGACCTCCATCACAACTCCCGACAGGTCATCTGGGGATGTGAGCTGTATTGTGACTGTGACAACATCAGCCAAGTTGGCAGCTAGCAGGTTTCCTTGTCCATCTTCTGTTTGTATCACCCTCTCAACCCATAGTCCCCGATAAGAAGAGAATGGAAGCAGCTTGGCCGGAGTGAAGTCTAGACCAGCTGCTACTGAGATCTCACCAGCTGTTCCTTGAAAGTTGAATGTCAAACGAGGATTTTGGGGCAGCTGTGACCAAGGAGTAGTGCTGTTGACCACGGGTACTGCTGTGTTAGGTGTGAATTTGGCATCCAGAAGTGTCTTGGTGTTGGCTACACTGCTAACATTGCTGGAGCTGCTAACTGCCGCGACTGTAAGCTGAGCATCGGGGCTTGTGCTGCCGCGGCTGGTATCGTACACTGACAACGCTGATGCTACGGTACCAACAGTCGTACCGCCCAGGCTTACAGTAGTTGCAGCAGCACCAGCAATACTGCCCTGGCCACCTGCTACATAGGCAGCAACCTTGGGTAGGACCTCCCTTACTGCTGGTGTGTTTTGCTGTGCCAGGAACTGCAATGCCAATGCTTGGCCTTCCAAATCTGCAGCTGATGCAGAACCCGGTGTGCTGGCAATGTAAGCTGTACGACCTGAAACCCTGATGCTCCCCAACAGAGCCTTGGTCAATTTGTCCACTGCAGTCTGGGCCTGGGCCACTGAGATGCCACTGGTAGATCGGCCATTGGCCTTGATGACCTCTAAGAGAGTCAACCCTACAAGGCAAGAGGTGAGACATCATTTATCAAGAAACCTACACAACTAGAGGTTAGGCCTGCACACGGGGAAAAGGTAATCACCTGCCAGTTGATGACCTGCCAGTTGATGACAGAGGCCACAGTGCATAGGACTAGTTTTGAGGTCATCTTTGACAGAAGAAGAACCCGTCCGCGTACCACTGTTACGAACCCGGCTGGCAATAGCGTTCCATGGATGTCAGGGCGGGTCCCCTGCGCCCTTAACACTTAGCACTACACACTTGTTCTTCACAGTCAGCAACCCTAGAATCACCACAACCACTCTCAAGCCTCACCTGTTCTAGCCTGTGCTCCAACGCTCATGTTCTTGGGTGTTGTAGCTGCCAGTATTTGTCTGCTGAGTGCCAAGTCAGCCACCACCTCCCTACTAGTGCCTGCAGGAGGATTCCAACCAGGGCCAAGGGCCAGGCGGGCCCACGACAACTCCTCAAAGTCCATGTACCTGTACACAGCCAGCAAATAGCTATACCTCATTGTTTACTCCTCAAATTATCGTAATGCAACCACATGTGACTTGCGGACAGGACATAGAAACCATGGCTTGGCATCGAATACAGTTGCAGTAGGACTGCTACCGGAGCTACATCTGACGTCTGGCTATGGTTTCTGGCAGCACTGATTTCATGGAGCATGCGGGATGCTAAGTTCAGCTGTTTGTCATACTTCATGGTATGGCAAAAGGCACGGTGTTAGCCAACACCACTTCACTGCAGAGCTCACTGTGGCACTGGACTATGATTGGCAAGGACAGGTCAGTGCACTTACATTCTGGGTGGTGGGTCGCTCAACCTGAAGGGATAGTTCGGCGGGTTTCTGGCAGCTACAGCGTTCTTCACTAGCTGAGAGGCAACAGCAGAACGCCAAGTTGCTGCTGCAGAGTTGATCTGTTTGCTGTATGACAAGCTGTCCAAGGTGTTCTTCGCAGCACCAACAGCAGCACCTCCTGACACTTGACTAGTCAACCAAGCTGCCCAGGCATTGAGAGTCACAGAGGGTGTTGGTGGAGGACTGCTGGTACCACTGGCAGCATAATACAGCAAGCCTGCGTTGCTGCTGGTCAACTTGTTGGATGTCACTGTCTTAGCAGCTGCTGTACTTGCATTGAGCTGTGCTGCTGTTAGCATGGCTGAGGCGCCTAAGGATGCTGCTGGTGATGTGCTGTTGCTGCGATTGTTTCCTGATGCTGCTGGTAGGGTTGTAGCTGGTGCATAGCGTGCAAGGAAAGCTGGCAGTAGAGCTGTGCTGAGAGCATCAGGTCCATAAGGCACATAGCTGGTGGGGTTGTCATATGATGATGCAGCCCTTTGCTGCTGTTGTACCAGAGTGCTCAAGGAAACCTGCAAGATACCACAAGACAACCTCCTTGCTGCTGGTGTCAATCCAAATAACCAACTTGTGGCTGCAAACATATTTTCCTTGTCACCAAGCAAGACTCAACCACGAGTGCGAGGAAGTAAACGCACTTGCTGGGTAGCACAGACGATACATGGTGTGCTAGGCACACACTCACTTTGATGGCTGGCAGGAAGCCTACTCCAGCCTGGAGGTTCACTGAGCCAGATCCAGGTGTTGCTTCTGGGAGCACCAAACCCTCCTGTCTGCTACCACTGCCAGAGGCATTGCCCTGAGCTTGCAGAGCGAATGATGTGGCAACAAACACCGGACCCTGCTGCCCCAACACAGTGACATCTTGCTGCACTGCATCTGCTACTATCCATGCATCATCTGAGGCTTCATTAGCTGATGATGATGCTGTCGCCACGTCCAGCAGTGACCTGCCAGCAGATATTGCTTGCTGTTGAAGCAAAGCATCTGCCATCTCCGAGTGTCCAGCAACTTGCTCTGGCGAGCCCATGATGATTTCAGTGCCCAGAATGTTGGTTCTAAAAGGCTGCAGGTCTGCTGCTGGCAGCTGAGATTCCTGCCGACCAGCAGTTCCTTCAACTCTTGCAGATTCCGTGGACAACCCTGCTGACTGCTGCTGTGTCTGCACTCTGGCCACAAACCTGAGCCCTGATGCACCAATTGCAGCAGCTTTGAACCTAAACCTCACCTCCATCTGTTGCTGCTGTGGTGATATGGTCACAGTACTGGTCATGGGATCTTTTGGAACCAAGAGGAGTGAGCCATCTGATGCCTGTTCACCTACTGCAAGCATCTTTCTGCCGTTGACAGCTGCTGGTTCTGGTTCTGAAAGCTTTGCAGATCTGTTGGCACTGGTGGTTGAGCTTGTAGCAACCGGTGTCTCTGCACCTTTCTCGCTGCTTTGATTGGCACCTGCGATGCAAGGAATGAAACTTACACACTGAAGCAGATCATGGACTTTGTGGGAATGGCTGTGTCACAACAAGCATTCCTTGGTTGAGCTGCAACCAAGGCATGGATGCTCCGCTACCAACTTCTGACACATTGACTGCATGCCCATAAACATAATGGTACTGTCACGTCAAGAGCCAAGGGTACAACTCACCAACCACTGTGCTTGTTATCTCCACCAGTATGGGTGCTGCAGCATCAGGAGCTGAAACCAGCACTCCAGCCTCAAAGTCATCACCCACTCTCACATTCACGGGTACTGAGGGAGTTAGACTCAGGGGTTGACGCACCACCACCTACAGCACACAAACAAACTCACCCAGCCTTTGACACGCCGACTTTCATCAATGTTTCTGGGTGCTCAGTACTACCCACAAACACAGTCTCATTATTGCAAGTCTGCTCGCTAGCAGCAAGATGGCATCGTTCACCAGCTTCAAGGAAAAAATAAGCCTTGGCGAGATCAGCGACAACAGAGGCACACCACAACTGCAAAGATAATCTGTAGGGTACCCTCCTACTGGATGTTACTGCTGAACTTCATACCTGTGTCTCATTCGCTCCGTACTTGCTCGCCTTGCTGGTGCTGCCCTTGCTAACAGCATAAGCGCGAATGTTGAATGTGCTAAGGTTTGGTGGCGCCTTGAACTTGATAGTACCCGAGCCATCAACAGTTGTCTTAATCACAGTGAACAAGGGGGTGGTCATGAAGTCACTGGACAGCCTCAGCGCAGCACCTGGGTCCCCCTTGCCAGAGGATCCTGCAAAGAATTCACAGCCGCAGTACGCCAAGGACCAAGCCGTGATTGCGATAGTAAGCAGTAGTACATTTCTGCAGGTGGCATCATGAGCCTTTTTTTGGGGGGGCGGGGGGGGTCCCAGAGGTTTTGACTCAGGCTGCTAGCAGTATGCTAAGAGCTGCTGTCATTGCAAGCAGCTTTCTAATTGGCTTTGATGTTCGATCACTGTGGGCATAGAAACTAAGTTCTGCAGGGTGTGTTTGGCCTACTTGCCGCACCGCAAGCTGGGCAAGCATACCCTGCAGAACTTGTCTTTCATGATCATAGGTGTCAAACATCAAAGCCCATCTTATGTGCTGCTCAGCAGCTCACCAGCTGGGTATCTCTGTGACAACCCCCAGGTGTAGAAAGGTGTCTGAGTCAAGGGACTGCTGAAACCTTTCAGGTAGTCTTGGTCAGAAGCATCAACCACGGAAGAAACTGGGTAGACGACACGCTGACCCCAACCTTGGTAGTTGGTAGACTGCAGTTAACAGCATTGCGGGAAGACAGAGCAGACTTGTCAACTGTCAACGTGCAAACAGCATGCAAGTGCCCGCCAAGGGCATCTGTACACATCACACAAACCTACACTGCTCTCCAGTCAGCACCTTTCCTCCTGTGACATCTGCCTCAGCATCCTTGCTCGGCGTGTTGAACAGATATCTCAGCAGAATTGCTCATAAGAGTACTTTATCATGTCATGATAAGCGCTATCAAACATGTCTATCATCATCAGATGCATCAGGTATACACTGCTGTCAAGGTAAGTACTCACTGTAGATGGGCTGACTGTTGTGACCAGTGGCAGCCAGGGGTCTATCTTGAGCCGCCTCTCCAGGGTTGCAAAAGTGACATTGATGTTGTTTCTGCTTGTTCTGCAGTCATTGATCTCTTTTATGAAGGACTGGATGCTGGGCATGCTCATCATGTCAGCAGCAACATCCTGCAGGAGCAACAGCGGCAGCACCATGGGATCAAGCAAGCACGGGGTGTGTGAGTATCTGCCTAAGGTTGTGAAGCTTGTGTATATTGCAGGGCCAGTTTACTGAATGTACTACTGTGTAGTTGGCTCCATCACTAATGGGGTATGCCAGGATTTGCTGTCACACTGTCTGTACCACTGTTCATCATGTGATCGAGTCGGACTCTGTTGCTGGTAGGAAAAGCAGGGCACGTGAGGATCATGTTTCTGATTGCTAGGCTTCCTCCCTTGAACCACCTGGCTATTACATTGCTTTGACAGGCTGTGAGCGATCAGTCAGGCCAGCAACTATGATGCACAGCTTCAAGCTGAAGATGCAGCTCTAACGCTCACCGGCAGTGGATATGGCAGCAAGTCCAATATTGCCTGATCAGTCACAACAATGGTCACTTCAGCCTCTGAGCTTGGTGCTCCAGTAAAGAAGTCAGTCACCTGGACAGTGCAGATAAAGGGTATAAGCGCATAACAAACATGGTGCAGTATGACGTTTGTTGCATAGATGTCCTCAGGCTGTCATAGACCCATGGAAGTGAACTCGGGCATATGGTGTGTTGGTCTGTACGTAAGCCCATCTGCAAAGCATGCAGGTTTCAAACCTCACCTTGACTTCAATGTTTGCATTAGCTCCTGGGCTGATGACTGGCAGCACTTGGCCATCTGGGCCCACAGTAGTCCTCTTGAAAAGACTCGGAGGCAATGCAGGCCTTGCACTACTAGCACTCTGACCATCAGGCATGACCCTTACAGTCACATTCAACCTATTGTCTTCCAACACATCCAGCTTCACAGTTGCACTCGCAGTGGCAGGCATCAAAGGGTTGAAGAGCTTGCTGGTTGGCAGTCCTACTGTAGCAGTAGGCGTGGCAAGAGCTTGTCCCTTGCTGGTGGCATCACCTGCGGCCGGCCGAGGAAGGGAGAGCACTATAGAGGCCTGGCAGCCACCTAGGCACTCATCACCCAAAGTCAGTGTAACGCTGTTTGGACCAACTGGTATTGTATCTAGCACCTGCAGCAAGAAGATAGACTCTTCAGCACGTTGTCAGGGAGCACAAACATATTGTGTTCTGTTCATAAGACCCAAGGACTTCCATCCTTTTCTGCTACTCAACCTAGATAATGAGTGCAAAGATCTGCAGAACTCTTGATGATCACCTTCTGCTTAGTCAGGCGTGAGTTGCCCCAAATTAGTACTCCTGCAGCTGCCCTCCAGTAAGCGTTCATGTAACTCAAAGTAGCAGTAGACCCCACAGTGTAGTTCTGCCTGTCTTTCAGCAGACCAAGTTCAGGCATGATGCTCCAGGGGCTTGTTTGCCAGTCTGTTATGTTCCGACCAACAGGCGTCTCACTGCAGCCAGGCTGTCCATTCAAGCCCTTGATTCTTGTGCCATTAGCAAAGCTGATAGGACATGCCACAAGCTTCAAAGCTGCAGCGCATGGGATTGATAGGGTACAGGGCTGCTGTGCTGTCTTGCCGCTGATGACCTGACACCTCTGAGACGTCACTGCTTGCTGCTGAGTTGCAGTGCAGTTCTGCAGGCTGTTCGTAGTGTTAGGCTTGAGGGATATCTCCACAGTCACGCCTTCTAGCTGTGTTGAATCCTTGTCATTGAGCCAGGTCTGAGCTGACATGATGAAGGGGACTCCTGGAACATCTGTTGAGGGAGAGCGGGTCACTTCCACTCGGACAGGGCCATTGGCAATTCTGCATGCAGCAGGATTGGCATGCGAAACTTGTTACTTGCAGTGCAAGCAGCAAACAAGCAGAACAGCCCAACTCAAGCACCTGTAAGATTGCTGCACGCCGCTGACAGCACTACTATCACGCAATGCATATCATGTGCATGCATGCAAGCTGATACAACCACTGAATGCTGCAGCAGCTGAGCAGGGGCAGCATCACCTAACAGACACCTCCTCTGTGATGCGCTCTCTGGTCGGACCAATCCACACTGCAGTAATACCCAGAGTGTCACCAAGCACTGTAGCATTTGTAGGCGGAAGCTTCCCAAGTGGGATGGTTGCCTACAACACCGTATCAGCATTGCAGCTCATGTTGAGGATATGGACCTGTACTGAAGCGCTCTTCGTCAATGAGGACTGTACATGTCCAGTACACTGATGCAATGCTTCCAGACAGAATCTCACATTCCAAGTGCCTACATCAGTGCAAGCTGCATATGTCTACAGGTGTCTGCGGTCAACACAAATTAGTCCCAACACACGGAGGTGCAGCAGGAACATCATCCCAGCTCACCTCTGCTGTCCCTTTGGCATCTGTTGTAACATTCAGGTTTCCAGTTGCCCTAGGGACTGTCCAGACGAGGTCAATCAGGGCACCAGATACATCAGCACCTAGATAGCTGCTTGCTTGGACCAACACCTTGACAGAACTGGAAGGGGGAGACTACAGGCACACAGACATGCAACAGCATCAGCTGACAGTCCTACCTTGCCATACATGCACTCCTGGGCCAAGGAGGACCTGCTGTTGAATAAGGTGTTTATTCGGCAGATATAGACATCAGAATTCCAACCCTGACTGAGCGCCAGGCCAACATGCCACTTGGGGTGCTGCTCAAGTTCTTTGAGATACAAGTAATAGTAGCTCATCTGGTACCATATTCTTTATGCAAAAAAGAGCAACCCACCCAGTCTGGTACAGTAATATTGAGTACTGCAGTGGGTGGCCTAGGAGTGCCGACAGTAATTGTAACACTGGCCAGCTCAGCCAGATTGTCCTCTAGCTGGTTTGGCTTTGGATTCTTAGACTTTGGCGCGTTCAAGCTCACGCTGTACGAACCAGCTGTGGCCTCAGCAGGTACAGGTATAACAAGGTGGAAGGTGCCATACGTTGTATTCAGCTGGGCTGGCAAGACAAGCTGGTCACTGGAGCCAGGTCTGAACCCTGGCTGTACTGTAACACTGACTTGCTTAAGACTATTGGGAAGCACAAGCTTGTTTGTTGGTGGAATCCGTTCTTGGACGAAGCCTGTGAACGGCAAATACCGGTGAACAATTGAGGGTCAACTGCAGAATAGAGGGCAACTTGTAAGAGATCTGCTTACTGGTCTGGCTGCTCAATGGATGCCTTACAGGTGTGGCAGTCCTTACAAAGGCAGGTATCAAATGATCTACAAGGCAGCAGGTGTGCCAGCTGCAGCCTGTAATGTTCAGCTGTTTGCCTGAAAGCACTTGTCAATGTACTGTTTTGCGTTCTTCGAGCGAGGCATGTGAGTTTACCTGTGACATGCAGCTTGTCTCCTGGCATCACAATCACACGATCAACCACCAGCTGCCCAACATAAGGGTATGACAGAGTTGCATCCTCATAGCTTGATGGCGTAGGCAGACTCCATACCACAAGAGTCCCATGTCCTGCTGCCTCAACAACAGCACTCAAAGTACCATATGTGTTTGCCACCAGCTTTTTGACATCTACTGTGCAGGTTCCGTTGTTGCTTGTGCTGCAAGTTGGTCCCTTGATGGGGCTTTCACCATAAGGCACTAGGTAGAGGGAGATGTCTGCTTTAGTAACTGGTGTTGCCTGGCCTTGTGTGAGGGTGACATAATGGGTGATTGATGTACCCAAGTTGATGGCTGCGGCAGACGGCAAAACAGGAAAGTAGTCCAAGTCAAGGCACCATGCTGTTGAAGCACCAACTCTGGACGAGCAAGCGGGTGGAGCGTAACCAGCACCCACGAACTCACACGATCAAGGATGAAAGAGCAATGCAGGAAACTACACCAGGATGCTCATCACATTACAAGCTTGTTCCTCCTGCAGCCAGCATTGCCTGCTGTGCTGCATTGCTTGCTTTCTGTGCAACAAGGACTTGCAAACACCTTCTCACCTGCGTATTGCAGATCGCTCTGTGCCACCATGATAGCGCCTGTTAAAGCGTCGTATGAGCTGTTGCTTGGGGAGCCAATGAGCTGCAAACCTGGCTTGCCGGAGAGGGTGAAGGTCTTGGTGGCAGTCAAGGCACTGTCAGGCCTGATCCATGACAATGCTGCAGATAGTGACAGCACAGTATCGAAGTGAAAATGTATAGCTGATAGACAAAGGTTTTATGCTCGGACATCCTTGACAGTATGTGCAGATCCTTTACAAGGACCCTAAATAAGTAGAGCAACTGCAGCTGCTGCCACGCAATAAAATGGATTGCACAGTTTTGACTCTCTCCAGGTGTTCGGACACCTTTTTATGTTCAGGTTTGCACCGGGTCAGCATTCCTGTTCACCTGGTGGTCCCATCAGTCCCTTTAGGGTGTCAGGCTTGGCATTCCCTCCAAGTACACCCAGAGCAGACACCAGCTTTGCAGCGTTGACTGGCCACACAGACACGCCACGCGCGTCAGAATCATACTGTGGCTTGCCACGGTACACAACTGGCCACTGCAGGGGCTGATCACCAGAGGAAGGTTCCAACAGCATCACCTGTGGGCACAACACGTTGCAGAAGGCATGACCACAGGTAGATGGATGTGTACAGCGTTTGGCTGTTCAAGCATTCAAGAGCATGATATTTGTGATTAAAAGGGAGCTGAAAATACCTACACATGTTCCTCCAGCCAACCACCACAGGTACTGTTCATGCATGGCCTTCTCAGGATGTGCCACCTAGGATGCTGCATGCTAACCTGTGCTCCGCTTGACAGCTCAGAATAAGAAAGATCTTGGCCAGGATCTGTGCTGAAGAAGAACGCCTCACTTTCCTCAAGAGGCAAACCATAGGCGTCCTTGATGTCTGTTTTGAAACAACAACCGTGATGCACATGTTGGCAAAGAGCACTCACACTAGCTGCTAAACTGCAGGACACAGGTTGCAAGGTGCCGTCTTTGAACCTGACTGCTGCATGCGAAACCCTGCATAGCTGTGGCAGCTTTCATCACTGGAGCACAAACCACACTGCAAAACTGTATGCAGGCATCGATTGATAAGCTGTGAAATGGCCTTGCTTCACTCATAACTGCTGTCATGCATGGAGTACAGCGCCTTATATGCCCTGGCATCATGCAGCCCTACCAGATTACATTCGACCAATAAACACATACCTCCACTACTGTACACCTTGATCCAGTAGTGCTGTCTCACCGACAAGCTGGGCACAGTCATCAACATCTGGCCCTTGTTGACTAGGCTTAGAGTGAAAGGAACCTCCTTGCACTTGCTGGCCCAGTCATAGGGATCCTCATACCTACAGAACCATATGCGCTTCTTAATCTGTTCTGCTGTGACGCCCTGAGCCAGACCATGGGGCAACCAGAGAGTCATGCGGCGGTAACTGCATGAGCAGGCAGGTGGTACCATGTGAGAGTCATGGCAGAGTTGCAGTATTGTGAAAGGGCCATGGGTGCCGGGTGCTGGGGTCAAGTTACTAGAGTTACTGGTGATCAATTCCAAAAGAAGAAGAAGACCAGCAGTCACTCAATGTTCCTGTTGGCTAGTGGCCACCACCAGCCGCGTCAGGGAGATCAGCGAGCAAACAAGAAAAAGTGCTTGCATGCATGCTGCTCCAGCTTTTTGGATGCATTCACGTACAGCATGTGTACCTGATGCCATTGTCTGGGTAATCAAACTGCTCAGACGCGCTGGCTAGCTGTTGGAAGTTGTCTCTCAGAGGTATACGAAAACGTCGCAGACCCCAGACCTGCAGGACAGACAGTTCACTTGTTGCTGATCAGGTTGGGCTGGGTTCAAGAGGGTTTTGTGCCCAAACTGCCTGCAGGGTGTTTGTTCAACACTTTCACAGGATGTATGATGCTTCCAGAACACTGCCCTTGGATCAAGTAGTTGCTGCTGATGGTGCAAGAGCCTTGGAAGAACTGAGGCGTGCCAATCAGAGGCTTTCCTTACTGTACCTACATAAAGGTCGGTATTGTTCGTAGTAGGTCCAGACACAAGGTTGTACCTGACACCCTTGGGCAACCGCAGGATTGCTACACCAGATGGAGGCAGACCAGGTTCAATCCTTACTGTGGCACATGTACTGTTCAAGCGCTGCTGCACCTGAAGTGGAACACCAGATTGTTGAGGACGTATTCTGTCGCATCTTGTGTAGAAACGTTATCTCTAGTATGTTGCATATACCACAATGCTAGGGGGTTGAAGGTCTCAGCAATGTACCAGCAATTGTGATGAAATGCAAAGGTTAGAGATTGTAGCTGGAGCAATATGACCAGCCACACACTTGATGCACTCATCAATGTAAGCATGGGGGAGTTACTCGCACCACTTATACCTGCTGTTCTGGTGTGCCAAAGGGGTCCACAACCACAAAGGGTGGTCCGCATGGCATGACCTTCACCCGCTGGTTGGCCCCGGCATTGCTTCCACAGCAGCTGACCACCTCCAAAGCCTGCTGCAGGGCTGGCAAGTATATTGGGTAGGAGAAGGTCAACGTGATGTTGGCTGCACAGGAAGAACACACAATGCTGGTTCAGCATCATTGCCTAATCTTTGTGCGCAATCTGATGACTTTGGACTATCCATCAACTGCCTCTGAGCATGGTTGCATGAGGGGCATGTGAGCATGGGGGGTTCTGCTATGAGTTCCCTGTTGCTGCTGAGATCT
>LWCB01015118.1:0-10999 GCA_001630525.1 Coelastrella sp. M60 | reverse complement strand
GACTGCAGCCATGCTTTGTGCGCCATGTACTGCTTGCTGCACGTACGAACACCTGCATGTTGTGCTGCTGTCTTTGCCCGCTTCTGACATCGTCTGCAGGTTTTATGTTAGAGGGGAGTGATATTATCAGTATGCTCCGTGGAGTGTGCTGTGGTATTGCTAGGCATTGCGGTCTGCAGTGCTTGAACGGTCGTTGGCTTCAGCCAGCGACGCCCTGTAACTCACTTAAAGTAAGGCCGCGTTTTTTGTGAGGTTTAACACACTACATAAGAACACAGATGCTACGTATTCATCTTTGAGGTGTTTCCTAGACGGTGGGGCCGTCCTAGGCAAAACGAGCTGCTGTCGTGAAGCTCTGCCTTGCTGACATGGAGTCATGACTCATGGAAGTGGCTTCCAAGCTGCAGATGACGAGTCACGTGTCCAAGCTCAAGCCAGCTCCATCCTCACCACCCACACAACAACAGTGGACCTGCAATATCACTGTGGTGCGCTGCTCACGCAGGACTCTCAAAAGAGCGACTACCAAGGACTACACAACTTGTTGAACTGATTCAGTTATCAGCATTATGCCCTGCTCAGGGCCTGTGCTGCCATGCTGCCTGCTGCACAAAGCAATAAACCAGGAAGCTGGACAAGGGCAGGGCGCCACTCCCTTTTCTTGTTCAGCTTCAAGGTACTGACGAGCTATGAAGACTGCCAACTGCTGTTGTGTTACACTGTGAAGGTTGTGCAGGTGAAGCGAGCCAGACACCTACGCACCACTAGTGCATGGAATTCAAGCTTCCAATGTGCCTTCCATGTATGATACACTGCATTATACCTTATATCTGTATGCAGGGGCTGAGGTTGCACATTGCAGCCACAAAGGGCGGCTAAACAAGCGGCATTTGGCTGACAGACTACATATCTTGGAGGAGTGATGCAAGCTGTCGCATCTTGTTTGCCGATGCTTCCTTCTGTGCTTCGACTGCAGCAAGCAGCTGAGCCATCTCATGCTCCACTTCACTCACACGCCCTGCCTGCACATTAGCTTCGGCTTCTGCTGCAGCTGCTGCTGCCTGCGCAGCAGTTGCTGCTTTGGCTGACTGCGCTGCTGCTTGTCGCTGCTGATCAAGCTGGTTCTTGAGGGAGGACAGCTGTGCATTCTGCTCATGCACCTGCATAGACCAGTGCAGATCTAGTAAGCAATAGCAAGAAAAAGATGCAAGTTGCATACACCACACACTTGTTTGCATATTTTCAGAGCAGCTGTCCTTGCCTCAAAGCGGAATGTCATCACATGTTTATCAATCATACCCACCTGCTCTTCAAGCGCGATTTTGGATGCCATGACATCCTGCAGTTGTCGCTGTGCTGCATCCCGCTCAGATCTAAGCCTCCCCTCCTTTTGATCAAACAATACCTTAACACGCTCCACCTCTTGCTCAACAAACCTGAGCAGCAGCCATTGGCAGATCCCAGTGCACAGCGCATAGGAAGGAGATGCACAAGGAGCACTAGTGTATAGGTGCCTCTCACAGCCAAGTATAGTTACACAGTGAAGCTGCAGGTCTGCACTGCTGTCTTGCTAGCATCATCTGACAGCAACAGCCTGCCAGAATATGCAGCATCACCCAGACAGGTGGTGGCAGGTATCATGTGCGACCATCTGACCTTGAGCGCAGGTAAGCAACAAAAGCATCGACATGAGGGCAGGAACTAACAGTAACTTCCTCACTTGATCATGTCATCCTTCTCAGCCGCTGCATTTTGGACTGCCCTGGCTTTACTTTCTGCTTCCTGCAGCTTTGTTTGTGCTGCTGCTAGTGCCTTTTCCAGCTGCTCGATGGCTGCCTCTCCTGCAGCTACTTCTGCCCTGAGGGACTCCGTCTCAGTTGACGCATGTTCAGTCGCCCAGGATGCAGCCTGGGAAGCTTCCTTGGCCTCTTGTCTGGCTTTCTCAATCTCCTGCTGCAGCTCGGACACCTCCTCTTTGAGTTGAGCTACCATGGCATTGGCATTGTCCACCATCGCAGTTTTCACCTGTGCATATAGAGAATTGCATGATTTGAATACTGGACCCTCAAAGCTGCTGGGCTGCACAAATAAAGACAAAAGCAAGCATGCTGTATCGACCAGGCCTGCTATGAAGCCTACAGCTCTACAAATGTCAGGCAACAAGCAGCCACCTGTACAGCATCCTCAGCATGAGACAGCTTGTCCTGGAGAGAGTTGTTCTCCTTCTGAACTGCTGCCAGTTCTTCCTTGGTGGTCTTAAGCTGAGCCAAGAGAGAAGAGTGCTTGGCTTTTGCCTCCTCTTCCTGACGGGCAGCGGCGCTCTGCAATCAATAACCATTCTCTTTCACCACCACATACAACCAGAGTATATGGTAGCATGTGGCAGCTTATAGTATACACCCATATAACGTACAGACACATCTGTGATAACAGATCGTGCCCAAAGGCTGTACATTACCTTGAAGCGCTGCGTGCTCAAGTCTAGGTTACGTAAGCACAACAGCATAATCCGCATGATTTGCAGACATACCTGTAGCTGAGTCAAGCGCTGCTCTGCCTCTGTCCAAAGCTGCTTGTGCCTTGTAAGTTGTTCTTGCACAATAACCAGCTCAGCAGCCTTGCGCTTTGTCATCAAGAGCTCATTGTGTAGCCGGTCAAACTCGGCTGGAGTGCATCGCTGTAGCTGGCGGATTAGGTCCTCTTTGTCATGACGAAGCGCCTGCATGCAGAATACAGGACTTGATCTTGTCACATCTCTTGAGTGCCTTTGGCACAGTGCCATATAAAAGAAACAACATTAGGAGAAAACATCGTCCTGTAAGAAAGCAGTCTGCCTGTGGCTGCTTCCACAATGTGTTGGTTCATAACACTTTGAGGAATGGGAACTACCTTATCGCCCTCAGTGTCCTGCCCACCTGTAGCTGTATCTTCTGTTGCTGCACTGCATGCGTCAAGTCAGACACAAGCTGCTCATGCTCCTGCTGCCTCTCTGTCGATTTCTGCACTGCTGATTGCAAACGATCACTCTCTTTCCTGGCCACCTCAAGCTGCTGCTGCAGCTCCTGTACCTCTCTATCACTTTCCTGCAGCACAAAGCCGTGACATACAAGATTGTGATATTGGCAACTTGGCAAGCATGGCTTCCATGCCTCAACAGCACCAACCCGCTTTCACAGCCAAGCAAGGCCAGCAAGTCAGCTGATGAATTCCTCTACAAATATCACTTTATCTCCAGCCCTGGCTGTAACAACCAACAGGCCACTTCAGCTGTTACAGTCAGGGGCGGCATGTTGCTGATTCACACCAAGTCTTGCTCGGTCAAGCTGTAGCGACAGTCATGGAACATGTTTCTGCCGGAGTTCACCTGCAGGGCAAAGCAGAGCTGTGCCTTCAGCACTGCTAGCTGCTCACTCATAGCTGCCTTCTCTCTGCTTACTGTCTCCAGAGCAGCACGAAGCTCTGACACTTCCTGCACAGCTCGGCAACGTGCCTGCACGATGCAAGCAGCATGGCCCAGCTGTTAGTCATGCAGCAGGCAGTCTGCAACATCCCACATTATACATTACTCCTGCCAGTAAGTAGGTGTGTCTGTGGTGAGCTGCATCTTGCGTATGGGAGGGCACCAGCCACCAATGGCTTCCTGGAAATGCTGGCATGTATTGAAGTTGATCAATGCTGCGCCTGCCAGCAGCTAAGGTAACAGGCAGCATGAATGATGCACAAAAGTTCATTGATCACCAATCACCTGCTCCACTGCTGCTTCATGCTGCTGGCGCAGTGATGCTAACTCCTCCTTGCGCTCCCTGTGTGCTAATGATAGAGATTCTCGGGCAACATGAGCCTCAGCCTGGGCAGCGGCGGCTGCCTTGTGAGCTGCTGACACTTCTGACTCACTGTCAGCAAGCTGGGCCTGCAGACAAACAGAGTTATCCTGCACTTCTAGACTGGGGTCCTCACACAAGCATGGGTCAAGCATTGACTGCGCCGTAGGGATTGTGTTGATGATATTCCTTTTTGAACTGTACATGGTGTGCATCTGTTTGCAGAGGTGATTCACTATTTCTGCTTTGACAATGAAGGGAAGCAAGGACATATAGTCTGTTACCTTGAGGGCTTCCACCTGAGCATTGGCAGCTGCCAGTGCCTGAGCCACCTTCTCAGTCATGCTGACAGTCACCTCGCTCCCTTTTTGCAGAGCAGCTTCAAGGTTGGCGATCTGGACCCTTGCATTTTGAACATCAGCCTGCACATGCATGGAGTCAACCAGACCATACACTGGTCAGCACCAAACTTGCTGCTGCAAACAGGAGGTGAGGTTGGCATCTCCCAGCTGCCTTTGGCTGCATACAAGCATACATGTTCACCAGTGCAGCCTCTTAGATTCTCTTGTGTGGTTGCAGCTGATGACACACCTGTGATACAGCCAGGTCAGCCTGAAGCTTCTGCACCTGCTGCTGCAACGCCCTTTCCTCGCCAACATGACGTTCACATTCTTCAGCAACCGCCTTCGCTGCTGCAGCCTGCTGCTGTTCATGCCTGGCATCTGCTTGCTGCAACTGTTCATGCAGCCTGTCAAGCCAAGTGCACGCGTAGGCACATGAGTTGATGCAACATGACAGGAGGAAGTGGCGCTGTAAAGAGAGTAGTTGACGCTGCTGTACATACAAGTCTCTTGCCATTTATTTCGTTGGATATGTATCAGAACCAACCATGCAAAGGATGGAGGTCTTCTTTCAGCAGCTGATGCAGTTTGGTGTGCAGCAGAGGATGCATCTGATACCTGCTATTATCTGCTTGTGCCTGCTGCAGTGCCAGACTAGTCTGACACAGCTCTTGTTCAAGCTGTTGACTTTGCTGCTTTGCTGCTGTGGCCTCCTTCACAGTTGCATCCAACTGCTCCAGCGCCTTGGCGACTGCAAATCATACATATATAACAATATTTCGGTCTCAGAAGACCATGACAGGCCAACTGCTTTGCCACTGACGGCTGTATCAAGGTTTGTGTAGAAGAGACCAAACCCAGACCAAAGTTGTGTTGTACATGCAACATTTGCAAGCACAGGCTGTGCTGTTAAACAGACAGCAAAGAGGTCCACATCAGCACCTGCGAATGATGCTTCTTGGTAACTGTCTTCCACTTTTCTGTGAGCCTCTGCCTCCGCTGCCTTGATGGCGTCACACATTTGCTGACGCAGCTGCTGCTCCACAGAGCGGCTCTTGTCGAGTTCACCTGCAAGGGTGACAGAAGTGCGTGGTGAGTCATTGACATCTGCAAAGCATTACCTGTGTGGTCGACCTGTGAGGTGATGCTTTGCTCTCGGGCTCTGTTGCAAGGGTTGTTTAGCATGAGTGTCCCTTGTGAGCAGGCAGGACACTGACGAGTCTGTAAGGTGCTTGTTTGTTGCAGGCGAACCCACCAATCAGTTTGGCCATTTGCTCACGGAGCATCTGAGTGTCAACTTTGAGTCTATCAACAATAGGCGGGGTGTAGTCATCGGTTTGGGCGCCTGTGCTGGATGTAGTCGCTGCAGGAACAGCTCGTCTGTGCTGCTTGTGCTGCTTCTTGGGAGAGCCCTCTGGTGGCTCTGTATGCTGCTGGTCTGCAGAATGCTTGTGCTTGTGCTTGTGCAGCTGCTGCTGTCGCTGCTGGGGCAGGTCAGTGGTTTGTTTGACGTCAATGGAAGTTGACGACGAGAGTGCTTCTGAGCTGTCTACATACTCACCACTGCTGCTTGTTTGCAGGCAAGTTGCTTCAGTAGTTGCTGCTGCCACAGCATGCAGTGGTCTAGCACGCTGTTGTGGCAGCGCCCTTGGACTCTGCTGCGTCTCTCTTGCCTGCTTTTTGGCTGCCCTGCTGTACAGCTGGTCTTGTTGACCATGCTCTGGCTGCTGCAGTTGCTGCACACTCTGCTGGAAAGCTTGCAGCTGTGCATGTGCCATCTGCCAACTGACAGCTAAGCTTGCTGCTTCCGAGTCGTCCAACTGCTGAACATGAGGCAATACTAGTCGCAGAGCTGCATATGCCGCCTGATTGAACGTAGCTGGGTTGCCTCCAACCTTGAGCTGATGCAGCTGCAAGCAACCAGCCAGAGGGGCCAGGCTTTGCAGCGTATTCAGCTGATTGTGTTGCAGATTGACTTTCTGAAGACTGCCATTATCACCGTGCAGGTCTGTGATGCCAGCTATAGATGTAAGCGCGTTGAAAGATACATTCAGCTGCTGCAGCTTCTTGAGTCCGGCCAAGCCTGTTAACTCTGATATACAGTTGCTGGCTAGATTAAGGTTTGTCAATTGCACCAGGCATGAAAGGTTTTCTACTCTCCGTATTCCATTGGATGACAGATTGAGGTTGTTCAAACCAGTCAGATGATCAACGCCAACGATGCGCTGGATGTTGTTGCCATGCAAGTTCAGAGACCTTACACAAGTGTTCGTGTGCAGTTCATGGACATCTTCAATGTGTTCGAGACCTTCGTTTATGCGTGATATGTACACTACAGGCGTGCTAGTCATGGTAAAGCCATGTACATGGCAGTTCGTAGTGCCTTGTTGAATAGAGCGGGCCAACCTGCCATGTTGACGGCGTTCGTCACAACACGCCACATTACCAAAGTATAAAGGTGGGTTGTTGCTCTGCAAGCACCGCTGATCACGGGCTGTCGCTTGGTTGAAATCGCTCATACCCTGCATAACACACGCACATCTCCGCCTTTTGTGGACACGCTGCTGTGAGATCGCTGTTTGGCAGAATAACAATTGCAGGACGTTGATGTAATTCTGGGTTTTGTCGGGTCACCTATATCGGTGTGGTACCAAGATGCAGTGCCAGCAAATCATGCAGCAAAGCAGCATGCAATTGCAGCGTCCTTCGGTACATATTCCTGCACAGAACCGTCGTCGCTTGCGTGTGCAAGCTTCCGTGGCTGGTAAGTGACCTTGCACGAGCATCAGGCAGCATAACCTACATACACGAAATTGCTCATAAACCAGACACCAGCGCGTACTCATAGACATGAGCATGTGCTTTGTAAAAATTCATTGTATCTGGAAACACATTGATGCACAGCTGCCTTCCTCGCCAGCAAACTATGCTCACTTCCATCTTGCCTCCTGCTGCACACAACAGCAGCCGAGACTGAGAAGGTGGACGGCAGGGCAGTCAGGCGATCTCTCAACAGTACTGGCAGATATGTACGTCAACCAACCAAGGATGAGAAGAGTCAAGCCCTCATGGAGGAGCATGGTGTTGGTTACTCCCTCAGCGGCTTGGTTGCACAGATGCGTGAGAATGATAACACATGGCAGCAAGGGGAGGTGACAGTCAAGCTAGCAAAGGCATATGGGTACTGCTGGGGAGTTGAACGCGCAGTTCGCATGGCTTACGAGGCTCGTAATGCCAATCCTGACAAAAAGCTATACATCACAAATGAGATCATTCACAACCCTGAGGTTAATCAGGTAGGGGCAGAGTCAGAGTCAGTCGTGATCAATTCCCAGCTGCAGCTGCCTCAGAGCAGGAACAGCTTTCTTGTTGAGCACAGGCTCGAGGCGACAGCCGCAGCAATGCTGAAGGTCACTGTCGCTTGCCAGAAGTTGTGGGGTCTTCAGTGTAATTGCATCACAGACCACACTTGCACCATGATATCGAGTGCAACAGCTAGTGTTGGTTGAAGGTGGGGTTTAGCACTCAATAGTGTCTTGTTGCAAGCTTAATATCCACAGCAGTAGCCTGTAACACCACGGACACCTTGGTAGGCTGTTCCGCACCTGAATCTGTGTTTCCACTGCTGTTCCTTGCAGCGCCTGCGTGAGCTTGACATAGAGATCTTTGAGGATGACGCTGAAGGCAAGGACTACAGCCGCATTGCAGAGGGTGACGTGGTCATCTTCCCTGCGTTTGGTGCCACAGTTCAGGAGATGCAGCTGTTCAAGGACAAGGGTGTCAAGATGGTTGATACGACATGTCCATGGGTCGCCAAGGTGACCACGAAAGTGGTAGCTGCAGCACAGGCTCCAGCACATTGACAGTCGCAGCAAACAGCCCTGTGACACTCATCAACCAACATACTGCAGCAGATGTTGAGAGATGCTTACCGTGGGATTGTATTCAGCAGTCTTATGTTGCGAGTTTGATAATTCAACAAGGGAGCTGCTGTACTTGCACAGCTGCTCGGGGGTGTGACGAGGAAATTTTACCTGACAGCATACAGCCAGCGCTATTTGGCTTTCTTTACTACGTGTGCCATCTGCAGTGTCCGCCATCAAGCTCCCATTGCACTGCTTGTTCCTGCAGGTGTGGAACAGTGTTGACCAGCATGCCCGCAAGAAGTACACCAGCATCATTCACGGCAAGTACAGTCATGAAGAGACCATTGCTACAGCCAGCTTTGCAGAGACATACGTCATTGTGAGAGACCTGGCTGAGGCTCAGATGGTTTGTGACTACATTACAAATGGCGGAGACAGGGAGGCATTCCTGAAGCACTTCAGTAATGCAGTTTCAGCAGGGTTTGACCCTGATAGGGACCTAGACCGTGTGGGACTGGCCAACCAGGTGAGGCAGGGATCATCCAGCACTCGCGTCTGGTTCTTGCCAGCGATCTTCTTACGGGGAACTCATCTAACTCCTGAAGACCCTTCTCGTCAAAGCTGCATGCTTTCTCGTCAGAGATGCTGTACCCACTGCAGAATGTTCCTCTCCCCATGCTCAGCTTTGTGTGCTAAGCCGCCTGTGTCTTTTCTCTGCAGACCACCATGTTGAAGGGTGAGACCCAGGAGATTGGCAAGATGCTTGAACGCACCATGATGGCCAAGTACGGACCCTCAGAGCTGAACAACCACTTCATGTTGATGGACACAATCTGTGACGCAACACAAGAGCGTCAGGATGCCATGTATGACATCATTGATGATGACAGCATCAACATGATGCTGGTGGTAGGAGGCTTCAACAGCAGCAACACAAGCCATCTTCAGGCAAGGGGTGATGCAGACAGCGGGCAGCTACTTGAGCATTTTTGCAATGTCTGGTGCTTCTGCAGCAACATACTGCACTCTTGCCTTCTTTTTGAAGCAGATGACAAGGAACTGAAGGCAAAAGCCATTTGCAAGCTGCTCAGACACATAGACAAGCAATGACATTTGAGCTAGCTGGGTGACATGTACCAATGTTCCAGCACCATGTACCACACCTTCAGATTCACATTCAGCGTTAGCCGCCTGGAATCATTACAGCGCGCTTTGGTGCCTCTAATGAGCTGCTGCTTGTTCATCTTTTCCAGGAGATTGCTGAGCACAAGGGGCTTCCCTCCTTCTGGGTTGACTCTGCTGCTCGCATCGACGTTGAGAACAACAAAGTGCTGCACAAGACAGGCTGGGGGGAGTTGAAGGAGACCAGCAACTGGCTGCCTGAGGGCCCCATCACCATTGCAGTCACCAGTGGAGCATCAACACCAGACCGCGCTGTAGAGGAAGTGCTGGACAGAGTGTTCAGGATCAAGGACCCATCTTTTGCTGGTGTGGCACCTCGGGCATGCAAAGCAGTAGATGTGCCAGATGAAGATCATTGAGCAGCGCCTTGCGGCATGAAGCTCTAGTTGTGATTGAAACGGGATTTTGTAGTTGTCGTAATCTTCTGTGGAAGGTTTGCAGCACACTCATGCTCCAAGCAGCGTCTGCAAGTGTGTACCGAGGTTGTAGGAGTCATCTGCAGAAAGCGTAGGGAAGCTGTGGTAGCTACTGAGGTTGCAGGGACATCTACTTGTGCGGCTTTTGTGCCGTGGCAGCAGAACCTGCTTTGTTGCTGAAATGTGTTTGATTGAACCTGTGTGTGGTGTTCATGCCGCAAGTGAGCTCTTGTTGCTGTCTTTATGTTGTTGTGTATGTTGCCGCCCTCACGCACTTGCTGAAGATTGGTAAGAAGTCTGTCATGTGGGTTTAGCTCAAAACTGCTGTTGGGTGCCACGTGGCAGGTCATGGTCATGGCTGTTAGATGGTACAAACTTTTTCCAAGGCAGCATTGGCCTTGACGGTCCCGTTTCTGAGTTGCGTCATTATCTATCATGCACATCAAGTTTCCAGAGCTTGCTGCATTTTTCAGGCTGCATGCTGTCAGTCTGTACAGCCTGTGACAGCCTGCTGCTTTTGTGCACCACACTGCTGTTGCATGTCTCAGTAATTGCTTGCTGTTGTGCGGTTGAGATCAAGTTACATGTGTGGAACTCATGCAGGGTGCCTTGCAACCAATAGCAGCAGCCTAGCGTCACAACTCTGGATTCTGCGCACACCCTTGTAAAGCATATCACTAGTCAACGGCGCATGATACATAAAACACTTTGCAAGTCATATATTCTTGACCTGGTGATGATGGACTGCAGCCTATATCCGTGGTGGAAAAAACCATTCTCAGATCACGTTGTGCAGCAATTGTGCAGTTCAGTCAGCTACTGCGAATATTTCGAAATACAATGTTAGCTAAGACCTGAAGTAACTCTTAGCTCTGGAGTAATGAGAGACTATATGTATGACTGCTGGACTTGGGTGCTGCACATGGGACAAGCAGAGAGCTCTACATACGTATGTATAACAAAACATAGCAAACACACAGAAAGCGTAACATGAAACATGCACAGCAGGTTGATGCATTATGCAATTAGGGCCGCTGCTGTGGATACTGGGACACGCTGTTCAACAAGTTGAAGTTGTCACATAGGTTGTACACTTGTGTGGTGCCCTGATCTAGATCTGCTTACATACATGCAGCACTTAGCAGCAGCTATTGCGTGTCAATATCAGCCAGCATTACATTCATTTTGCTGCATGAGCCAAATCTCCTTTCATACATGCTTGGCTTAGATATCAGGATGATAGATGGTTGTAGTGTCAAGTTGGATGCTTGTTTGCTGCTATCAGATGATCAAAAGCGTGTTGCTCGTTTTGTTTCAGATGATTATTGGGGGTCTGATATTGTTGTGTGTCAGATTGTCCCTATAATTGTTAG
>LWCB01015113.1:0-12560 GCA_001630525.1 Coelastrella sp. M60 | reverse complement strand
TCTCACCCTCGCGACCCGGGTTCGAGTCCCGGCAGGGGAAGCGTTTTGTTCATAGCCGCTGCAGACATGTGCAGGGTGTTAACGTCATCACTAGGTACAGCACCTTCGTCTTTTGCCACAGTTACTCTATGGCAGCTGCGAAGTGTACATGATTGCAACTGCATCACTAGGTACAGTACCTCCGCTGTTCTGGCACAGTTGCAAAAGGTCGAGATTACTCTATTAAAGAAATAGCAGTCATCTGTCTCCCAAAGGAATACATTGAAGGTGTTCTATGTGATGTGCCCATCAGAACAGACCTGTCCAGATGAAGAATACGACAACAAATGCTGAAGGTATTGCGTGCAGCAATGCCGGTCATTCTGCTAAACAGCGCAGCACTCCACAACCCTGCCTTGTTGATGGTCGATCACCCTTACAAGTACAGCTATTGGACCTAGTCACCATAAACACGGGTGGCACACCATGTGGGCGAAGGTAACAATCAATCTCAATATATTGATGTCACGGTATATCAAAGATTTAACCATGCAACACATGGTGCCTATGATGGCTGGACAACATGGACAACTTCACCTTGAAGTGTGCATCAGCTCAGCAGGTGTGATCATCACCGGGGAAGCATTATGTTTGTCGGCTGGCATCAGCCCTGCCATTTCCATGCCAAGAGAAAGTTGTGTTCCCATACACAAAAGGAAACAACATCATTACATCTGGACACGCCAGGACTACCCTGCTAAACAATACGTCCTCCGGCTTCACTGCTGCAAGCCAACATGTGCTCTGAAAAGCACTTGAAATTGACAGGGCAAGGAAGCCCAACAATCCCAGTTGCTTACCTGAGAAGCAACTGCGATTCAGACAACTGGCTGCATGTGCCGCTGTCAACTCAAACTGCTGCTGCCTGTAACACCACCTTCGGCTGATACTTCCCGCTTTCTACATGCTCCTTAACCCATCTGCGAGCCCATTGATCATAATGTACGATCTCCTCAAGGCTGGGAGAAGCAACGAGTTCTGCCTGATGAGCTTCACAGCAGGCCTCATTCAACTTCATGATATCCAGGTAACCTACTTGGTGGTCGATGAACATCTGAACGGCCTGCATCGTACACAGACACAAATACACACATGTAGACTTTGCCTGATCATTTCCCATTCTCACTGTCAAATCCTCTTTGAACATAATTCTAGTCTGCCTTCAACAATCATCAAGTAGATGTTCAGCCATTCACATCATCAGCAGGCAAGGGCATACTGAGAGTGTGGGATACCCACACATGCATAATGTGTTGCGTGTGTCCGAGGCGCCACGCACCTGCTCATTTGCTGCTGACAGTACCCCAGTCATGGTACCTCCAGCCCTTCCAGCTGCATATGCCAACTTCATTGACGGATACTTTGCATGATCAGGCTGCTTGAATGTCAAGCTGCTGGCCTTACTGAAGTCCAACCTGGGCCAGGTCACTTCTGAAGTTGAGACGCGCTCCGGCCAACTCATTGTGTACATAATTGGCAGGCGCATGTCTGGCCAGCCAAGCTGCAGCACGGTGGATGTAGAGGGGGCGCAATGGCAGCAGAAGCAGCGGCAGTGTGAGACAGTCATGGTAAGAGAGTAGCCATTGGCTATGCAACCAGCTGTTACAGCACACTTGCAGGGAAACATGGATTTTCCACGTAACTTGCGACACCACAGAGATATATTCATCTGGACAGCATACGTAAAATACAATACCAACAGAGTGTAGGGTTGTGCAGGATCTGTAGACAGCACAATTGGTGCAGGGATTTTGCTGTAGGCAAGACACATTTCCAGGCGAGTGCAAGCATACAAAGGTGCAACACACTCACCTGTGCCAGCACTGAGCTATCTGCTGTCTCAATCATAGAATGAATGATGCTCTGAGGATGAATCACAATCTCAATGTCGTCATAGTCAACACCATAGAGGTAGTGAGCCTCGATGACCTGGCAGCAGCAGCAGCAGCAGCAGCAAACACAGCACCCCATTAGCGCTCACCTCTACAATTCTGCCTCAAGGTCCCTAATTTTTGCCAGCCACCTTACAGCACTCGTCTGCTTACAACCTACGACGTTGCTGAATCTGTTGACCACAGAACAGTACTGCAATGAACAGATCTTAGCAGCCCATTCTTACCTCCAAGCCCTTGTTCATGAGTGTAGCTGAGTCAATAGTGATCTTCTTGCCCATACTCCAGTTGGGATGTGTTACTGCTTGCTCCACTGTAACCTCTGCAAGCTTCTCAACAGGCCAGTCACGGAATGCACCACCAGAAGCGGTCAAGATGATCCTGTAGGGACAGGTAGAAGTAGGCGACAGCAGCAGCAGCAGCAGCGTCAACAGCAGGGGCATACCGACAGGCAGGTTCCAACGTAAAAGCCATCTACAACAAGCATGAACCAATATGGACAGATGGTGCCATCACATGAAACAAGAAAGGTAAACAACCAAGGCTGGTAAAGAGCCTTGTCACTACAGCAGCAGCTACAGTTGGAGCAGAAGGACAGCTGCCAAAGAACAGCTGCCGAAGAACAGCAGCTTCCAAGAAACAACCGATTACGTAGTATAACAATAGTGGCAGGTAGCTAGGTTGCCGCAGGCCAGGTTCACCTGCGCAAGCCACCCTCAGGCAAACCCTGCATGACCTGGAAGATCGCAGAGTGTTCTGAATCCGCTGGCAGGATATGCACTCCATACTCGCGAGCCAGAGGCAGCACAAAGGGACCACCAGCAATCAGGGTCTCCTTGTTTGCCAGGCAGATGTCCTTCTTGGCCTTGATTGCTGCTACTGTTGGAAGAAGACCCGCACAGCCAACAATACCAGTGACTACTGCTTCACAGTCGGGGTGGCGGGCAACCTGACAAATAACAAGACAGCACACCACTGTCAGCCAGGAATCAAACATTTCTGTCATCACGGTTGACCATACGCATAACTTGTGCACTGCACATGCGACAGGGGTTGACATCCATCACGTGTGCAATGCTGACAAAGCACAGCAGACAGCACTCAGTCAAGCCATGGAGCCCACAGACCAGGGAGAATCAGCATGAGTAGAAAAGGTTGCTCTGCTGCTCGTATCAGCTACTGCACACACTTATGTATCACCCACCTCTACTGCTCCTTCATCGCCTACCAGTATCTCTGGTTGAGGCTGGACATCCTTGATGAGCTCCTTCAGCTGAGGCACCTTGCTGGCATCACGAATGGCAACCATCTTGGGCTTAAACTGACGTACCTGTCAACAACAGCAGCACGGTAGTGGTGCCATGGACATACACATATGAACAGGGTAGCTACTGCTGCGCAAGGATACAAGCATACTGCAGGACGAAAGAGTTCTGCATGTGCGTATGCAGTCACGCAGAAGGATGTGTAGTGGCTGCGCAGGCATGCCAAGACTGAGGTCAGGTGAATGTCAGGACTGCTGACGCGTGAGTAGAGTCGCATGTTAAGCGACGCTGATCACACGTCAGCAGTCCTGACATTCACCCAACATGCAAGAGCATGCCTAGGTGCTCTTACAATAACCATGCACACGTGCCATGTGATGTAGAGAGCAACAAGCCGAGCAGGACGCAGACATGCTTCACCCTACAACACTGAAGGCGTGAACCAGGATATGCAGCATGCGTCATTGCACACATACATCAATTCATTGGTCAGTTCATACAATGACTGATGATGTGACACAGCAGGTGAGCTTCACCTGTTCTGCCAGCAGTTCCACATTGCTTCCTGCTGCCAGTGCCACCAGGCTGAACTTATCAGGGTGCTCAGCAATAATGTCAAGAGTCTGCGTGCCAATGGACCCTGTGCTGCCCAGCACTGAGAAAGGCTGCAGGGGAGGAAGACAGCAGAAGCAACAACGACAGCAGCAATGGCAGGAGCAGAGGTAGCTGTGGGTACTTGTACATGGGTATGCAGAATAAGACTGCCTAATAGCAACAGCATGCCGCTGGGTGCAAGGAAACACCTGTGGTCAACCACGGGGTAACTACAAACCACACAATGCGGAACCCAAGGTCAACACCGCAGCTAGAAACGTATGGTGGCAAAACCAGGCGTATGCCACCAATGAAGGGGGGCATAATCACTGCAAAAAAGTCCCTGCTGCCTGACAGGGTTGCAACAGATATACTTTTACTAACAGATGACTGGCGGCTATTGAAACCAAAAGGGTCCAGGACTACTGCCTCTCACACTATTGAACTCTGTATGTTATGCAGTAGACAAATCTAGTGCTAGATGCTGCTGCAGGGCCTCGTGTTGCTGCTGTCCAGGATCTGAAGTAGGCAGTCGTGTCTGCAGGAAGTCCTGGCATGAGGCTGTCTGCAGGAAATAGCTACAGCGGTTCCTGCTTGTACTGTCCACCGCACACTGCTTCTGTCACCCGCGGTGCTTTTGCTGATGCCTATGATATGACTGTCACGGTGGCCAGAACTTTGCGTACAGCCTGTCTGCTGCTGCTGGTGAATCTGAAGTGCAGGGTGGCCATTCGGATCCATTGGAATGCAGAGCTGTGACTGCTGGAACTACATCTTAGCATCAGATTAGGTGAGAGAATAATGCTATGTGTGACTGTGGAAAGGGAGATTTTGCGCTATACGTGGCTGCTTCAACAGCTGTCCTGCAAGATAACCTGTAGCTAGTGCATGCGGTACATAGCCCTTTCAAACCCCCACTTTCGACAGGAACATCTGACAGTGTGTCATTGTTATCACATGACGGGTCTTAGATATTGCTGGTGGTTCTGTTGTATGTGTACTGTGGGTTGTATGACAAACCAGCTAGTAGGGGACTCAATTGCCTGGGCTGCCAGCACACACCGTCCCTGCTGCTTCCAGTAGCTGACCATGCAGACACAGCAAACTCTATAAATATTCATGTTTGCTTGAACTGACCTTTGGGGTATCACGCGGCTCTACTTCCGGCACCACGACACGTTTGTCCCAAGCTGGAGGTGGTCCTGTATACTGCTTGGCAACCACCTGAACTGTCTTGCCCCGCTGCACATTGCGAGCCACACGTGTTGAGCAACATGATCTATTGTTCTTGTACACTCTGTTCATAGCTGTGTGTGCCATCTTGGCCCGCTGTCAACGCTTGCTGGAATCTAGTGCCTGCAGACGGAATAGCTCAGGCTTCCCGTTGCCAGTGCATTTCACTGCTTTGGAATGCATGCTAAAGATCCAGTCACCAATTCTCACATCCGCGTGCAAGATGTCATCGGCGAGACTTGCGGCTCCCTAACTCCCGCCTGGGAACGGCCAGTGGTGCGAACCAACGTGTCAAGCTGTTGCGATATGTTACTGTGGGCGACCTCAGCATTGATGTAGCGCTATTTTATTCAAATCATTATCGCAGCGTCACCTTTCCTCCCTGAATCGTACTTCTTTGGATTAGACGTGCGTTGACAGTCTGTTTTTCGCTTATACAATATTACTTTACTTGATCACGCCATTATAGGTTACATCGTGTGCAAGGGTGCAGATGCAAGGCCTGCGAGCACGCATCTGTGCCCTGGCAGCGCAGCAACTCAGAGCTCCACTTCCAGCAGGCAAAGGAGCAAAGGATAGAGGTGCGTCGTTGGATGATATCGGGTCATATGTTAGATACTATAATTTCAGCCCTTAGGCATAGGTAGTATGCTGCTGCACAGTGAGACACAGCAAACAGCAGCTGTATGTCAAGGACTGGAGTGTGGCTTAGGTGGTTCACATTAGCTGACTGGCTGCCAGATACATTGATCAGAATCGTTAGCCGCAACAGTATTGCATGCAGTACAGAGTCCAGCAGCCTGTGTGCAATGCAGCAGCAACACTCTTAAGTTCATAAAGCCTGTGTGAGTACCACATGTGTTTGCAGAATCAGCACCAATGCCCTGCTGCTCTCATAGCATAGTTGAGGACAGCAAAGTGCCTAACACCACATTGTACTCATCAGCGGCATCAGAAGCCATGGCAGGAACCGTAGCAGCAGTGCTATGACTCAGCAGAAACACCTGTGGTGTTGGAGTATGCTTGCTTGGTATGCAGCAGCACTGTCAGTGCAGCTGGGTAACTCGGTTGTGATCGCAGACAGAGTGCATTGTCGGCACCATAAACACGGTGCATGCCCCCACAGCGACCAGTTCAAGCCATGGCACAGCTGCCATGCAG
Organism: Coelastrella sp. M60; assembly: GCA_001630525.1. NCBI lineage: Eukaryota > Viridiplantae > Chlorophyta > Chlorophyceae > Sphaeropleales > Scenedesmaceae > Coelastrella > Coelastrella sp. M60. The sequence goes on along the minus strand of LWCB01015113.1, from coordinate 6,376 downwards.
TTAGGGCTCCGTCGTGCTTGCTCCACCTGTAGACAAGCAGACATTCAGTCACTGTAGCGTATAGACACTCTGCTAGCGCAGTATCAAGACACTAGCTTGAACTTGTCTGTAACTACACAAGTAGCCGTGTTGCTGTTCACCATTATCTGTTATCTGCTAGAGATGTTCCACACCTGTGCTAAACGTCCTCGGCTCCATCCCATAGCGCTGCTTCAATCATGCGTCCCTCATTTCAACACTGCTCCCGCACTCATTATTTCTTGTTTCTACAGGTCCTGCCAAAATTGGTCAGCTCAGCCCAGAAGTTGTGACTGGTTGTGCCATCAAGAGGGGCGAGTCAGACCCAGCTATCAAAGCAGATTCAGAATACCCAGAATGGTTGTTCCAGCTTATGATGCCAGAGCCAACAGTAGCAGAGCTAGAAAGGATGTACGCTAGTGAGGGATTGACGTTGTCTCAGGTGGGTATCATTGATGTGACAGCAGATATAGGCTTGATGTTTTTAGCAGGGTCTCCTGCAGGGTTTCTCCCTTCTGCATGGCTCTTGTGTGTAGCTGCATCAGTAGCGACTGCAGATGCAATGCACGAAGCAGTCTGTAGGGGCTCTCATCGGTGATGGCAGTATGCTTGACAGCTGCCGTTCAACACTGGTCTGTCAGGCTCATATGGTATGGCCAGCTGCTGTAGCTGGATTTCATGTTATCATGGTCACTGATGTAGACTGCTTGCAGCCGCAGCAATGAGTGCGCTATTGTTGGAGGTTTCAAATAACAAAATGCTTTCACCTTCAGCACACTGGGTTGCGAGGCCATTGTGACTGTCACAGCAAGCCGTATGCCCCAGCTTGCTGGGATGTCTGTTGTAGTCACCTGTGTTCTTGACTCGATAACAATCACACTGTGTCTACTTTCACTACTGCAACCTGCTGACATGTGTGCAGATGCGGCGGCTGCACAGATACAAAAACAAGATGAAGATTAAGGAGCAGAATAAGGCTGTGGCGAAGAAGTGATTCCAGTCGCCTGCATGACAGCCAACTTGATGGCTGCATTCAGCAGCAGCAATCCAGCATTCTGGGCCTAACGATCAGCACTAAATAGTTTATTGAAGAATGTTTGCAATGCATCATGCATGGTGGCAGCCTCAGACTCGTGTTCAGGAGTACGTTGTAGTGTGCAGAAGACGCCATGCATGCACAACCATGCTTTTGCTGGCCTCTGCAGGATGTATGGCCTCTGCAAGATGTTTTAACGTGTTGGCCTAAGCACGGTCATGTTGGCTGCAGCATGTTGGTCAATTGCACACAACACAGAGTGCACGCACAGTGAACAAGGTATATGTCAGATGCCCTGCCCGCCGCCCCGATCGTGAGGCCATGGCCAGGAGTCAGGCCCAGAAGCATGCAACGGTGCGTACCTGGCCAGACCAGGTCATATGCAAGCAAAGGCAATTTTGCATCAAAAAACAACTTGCTAGTGCGACGAAATTTCGTTTAAAGCGGGATTTCGGCACCATCGCACCCGTCAATAACAGCTAACAGGTTGCCAGTGGCTGCAAACCATGGCAGCATGCTGGTGCCTCTGCAAATACCATGCAGCCACACAAGCACGAAGCCACAAGACAATGTTATGTCTGCTATTGTAATTGATACCATCAATGCTAGTAGCAGCAACCAGCCTTGCAAACCAGTCAGAAAGCTTTCTTCCAAAGAAAGGGTTGAGTCAATCACCGTAATGTGGGCGACAGATACATGACATATCCTCATATACACTGGCCTACTTGGGAGTCAGAGCTTCTCAACTTGACCACTGAACATCAAGCTCACCAACCACCAGCTCACCAGATGCCAAGACCGCGTCACAGTTCATTGACAACACATCTGCTAAGGGTCTGCCAAGGAGCCCACAACACCAACACCAGATCAAGACTCAGCCCAGCAGGCAGTATCATTGCAGCCAAGGCATTGCCAGCAACTGGGTAGCAGAGAATCGCTTTGGTTGACCGTGATCAGCAGCGGAATCACGCCCGGACCCCACACCACATGCACAGCCCACAAATTGCAGAGCAGTATCACTAAGCCACACATCATTGGGCAGGCGACATTGGCGGTCAACAATAGACGCTAGCACTTTCTCCCATGCATCTGCTTTATAAGCAGTCCTAGGCTCATGTGCAAACAGGTTTTCTAGAGGCCCTGCCAGCATCCGCACAACAAGGACGCCAAGTCCAAAGACATCAAAGCTGGTATCCACCTTAACACTGCCATCACTAACTGCTGGGCCATCTACCCTCTGAATCTCAACGTCCTTCTCATTGCTGCTTTCACTTGTCAAGCCCCTGCCGACCGCTTTCGCTCTATGGTACAGCTCTGGAGCTGTATAATAGGGCGAGGCAAACAAGCAGTTGATATGAACCTCTGCTGCTGCTGCTGCTGCTGTTGCTAGATTTCTGTCAACCACCTCAATCACATGGCAGGCCCCAAAATCAGACAGAGCCACCTTCCCATCAAGCCTGATTAGTATGTTGCCGGGTTTGATATCCCCATGTATGATGGCTTTGCCACCCAGCTGGCCACTGTGCATGGTATCTAGCTGTTGTGCCACCTGACGTATGATCATCTTGGCCTCTGCCTCACTGCAATGCCCTACATAGTCCAGGGACCTGTCAAGTGTATTAGACACAAGCTCCAGCACCAAACAGGGCACAGCATCTGGTGGAAAGTCCGTGTCAGCTTGACGTGGTGAATCTTCTGCACCATCCTCTTCAGGCACATCCCTCAATTGCCCTAGAGCAAAGATTCTTGTGACGTATGCCTCATGCTGCAATAGCTGCATGGCTTCCATCTCCTTGGCTGCCATATGCTGCAACATTGTTGGGGAGACACCGGGCCTGATGACATCGAACACCTTCACTGCTACAAGCATGTCGGACTCGATGCCACTGCTCATCTGACTGCTATCTGCAACACCCTGATTCAGACCTGACCTGACTATGCCAGTGTACACACTAGCAAAGCCGCCAGAGCCCAACAACCTGCCAAGCTTGACATATCGTCCTGGGAAACTGGGGACTAGCGCCTTGCTGATCTGTACCAGCATGCCAGGAGAAGCGCGGTGGCTGATAATGTTGGGTACAGAATGCTGGGCGATTGCTGCTCTGCCTTGACTTAGGTCATGGTCGGTATGCTCAGGTAGCACAGCTGATGGTCGAGCATGCTCTGCTTGCAGGGTGTCTAGCTTGCTGTCATCCCGGTGTGATCTGTTTGATGTGGTAGTGTTGCTGGGGCTCTGCCCTGCCGGTCTCATTACGCAGTGGTTGAGTGTAGCATTGAGTCCTGCAACACAAGCAGGAATGCCTTGGGAAACTGTGCAGTGGGAGATCAAACAGGTGCATGATGGCCGTGCTATGAGGTATTGATGGTAGTGTTGTTAGTGCATAATGATAGCCCGTTTGTAGTAAGACCGACCACAGCACGGTTGTCAACTCTAGCAAAATTCTTAACAGGCAAACAATGGTCTCCAGGATGCTGCTTGCATGACAGTGCTAGGCACCCAACGCAGGTATGAAGCATCACAGGTGTGTGGGCAATGTTGTCAAGTTCATAGCAGTACCCACAAGCTCACCATGGAGGGGATTAGCACCCCTGGTAGCTTGTCTGTCTTTGGCCTCGGTAAGCAATTTCATCACATACAAACCATCATTCTTGGCTTCTTCAGGCGTGCTGCGGAAGTCACAACTGCAAAACTGCTGTTCGTGAGCAGAAGGTTACAGATCAAGCTTTGGTCAGCGGCCTGCGTGTGATCTCAGCGCACTTGGACAGCTTTTTGGATGTAAAGTCCGCACAGTATACATCTGCCTGTCCCTGCCTGGGCGGTGCTCGGCGAACCGCAAATCCGACACACTTCTCGATGACTTCCCAAGGCATCGTTGCTTAATGCTGATGGTTGCCCAAGCTTTTAGCCTGAGAGGTACACAGTCGATAGTGCGCACAGGCCTAGGTACACAAGTGAGCTGTGCTAAAGAGGTGTTGCCCACGAAGTAACGAACAAGCGCTATATATGTTGATAGAGAGTTGCTATAAACACCTCAGATAGATGCAAAAGAGGTTGCGCTACATATTGAAATCACTCCAAGCGATACTGCTGTTTGAACTAGGAATACCTGTTACGAGGCCCAGCTCCTATAGCCGGCTGGCTATGGTTCAACACGTGAAGCATCTTGATAATCCCTCGACAAAGCTGCATCCCATCTCGTCTTCTGTGCAGCTGGCAAGAGGTTGTCCTTATCGTCCTACTGCGGATGCAGAGGTGTCCGTGTCTGGCTCTGTATGCAGCCTAGATATGCAGGTACACGTTACTCAGTATAGCATCGGATGCATATACGAAACGTGCTGCGGCATGATGCCTTATGCTGGACCAGCAAAGTGTTCTCAGCACAGGGGACCTTGCATATCCTGTGACTGCAGATTGACCTATGAAAGATCTTTCTCTAGAGCACCAGTAAGCTGTTGGCTTCTGGTAAAGATATAAGACATATTTAAGCCATAACCTTTATGTAGTTGCTCCCTACCTCCCTAGACGGCCCTACCTGGCAGGTAGTGTGTGTACCTAGCAACACCCTGCACTGCTGAGCTAGGTGGCCTTTTCACAGCTGGCTTGTGGTCCAGCCGTTAGGTGATCTTATGCAGCAAAGGACTGGTCCACCGTGCACAAAGCTGCTCTGTAGTTGCGGACTCTGAGCATGAACTTAACCAATGGCAGCAGCTTTTATCAGCCCAGCAATCTGCCCTGGGACACATGCCACCACCAGCAGCTGCAGGCTGCAGCACTGCTGCCATGCCTGCTTACTATCCACTGTATGATGCAGTTGGGTGAGCAGCACTCCCGATCATCTTCCATTTCTGTGCTGTGTATACTTCAAGTGGGCAGATATGTACCCCACAGCTGCGCAGAATGCAGGTGACCTTTTGTCCTTGCGGTTGTGCCTGGGTCAGCTCACAAATGTGAGCTGATTTGCTTGCTATACAAATGTAAAAAAAAATGTGTATGATGCCTGATAACAGATCTTGCCCAGCAACCATGCTTGGTGATGTTTTCTGTGGATCTACTGCTCAGCAGTCGTACAGCACCAGTAGGGTTGACACTTTTCAAGTGCAGAGGGTCAGAGACAACCTCTGACACTCCTTCTGCTGCTGAGCCCCAGTCCGGCGAACGCTGCAGCACTGCTGCTTGTGTTGGCTGCTTGCCCTGTTGTCACACCAACCTTGCCGCTGTGGTGATGTCCATACAGCATCCACATGCTTTGCTGCTGTAAACTTTACTGTGACAGTGGCAGTTGAGGGACTTTACAAACAACACGTGGTTGCTATCTGATTTTTAAGTGACCATTGACTGATCAGACATCATCCAGACTGATTTGCTTGGCTTCATAGACAGGTTTCACATTATTCATACTTGAGAAAGATGTAAAATTTTTGGCTAACATCAAACACTGGCAGAAACAATACATCAAACGGAACATTGCATCAAGGTAAGCAGATACTTAGAGAATCTTTGCTTGCAATTGCGATAATCGGACAATAATCATAAGCTTGTAAGTTGCACACTGCCAGAGGCAAAAGATAACAGCTGCGCCAGCAACATCAGTATTTGTTGTGGCGATGTCCCACTTACTCGTGTATCTCTGCCACCAACAGCTGATGCTCTTGCACTCTTTGCTTTTGTCTGCCTCTACACTTGTACTGCAGCTCGAGCCAGTATGATGTTGCTTCTGCTGCTGCTGCTGTTGCTGTCTTGCCAAAATGCACCAGTTGCCAAGCATATCATGCAGTATCGACACAGATTGCTCAACTTATCTGTTTGACTTGTTTCTCCTACATTGCCTGCTACGAAAGCTGCTCATGCTTCTAAGATATCTGCCACTGGCTGACCGGGTACATCAGCGGCTCAAATGTACCATGTGTGCCGTCTACCTGACTAGTGTCAGCTACACATCTGAGTCAGCATTTATTGTAGCAAACAATGAACAGGTTTACAGGACTCCTCAGTGACTATGTGTTATTCATTCGTCACGGTGACGATTGCTATCCGCTCACCCGTCTTGAACCCCCAGTATGCAGTACTGTGCTGCATTAATCACAGCTGCATGATTACTGCATTTTCCACAACTGAATCAGAGCGTCTTGAATTTGTAATCGATGTCAATGCTTGTTGTGGATCACTGAGCCGGCATAAAGCAAGCCATCACAGTTTGAAGCCCATCCATACTCTGCCGCGGCTGTCATTTTGGTGACACAAAGAGCAAGTGCAGGAGTGAGGTCGGCTTGACGGGTAGCCGCGGCGTGCCACATGTGACTACATAGTACAAGCTGTAGTAC
>LWCB01015102.1:0-10148 GCA_001630525.1 Coelastrella sp. M60 | reverse complement strand
CCTCATGAGCAGGATGCTGCGAGTTAAACATCAAGGCGGGCAGCTGCTTGTTCCAGGTGAGACAAACACAGCAACAAGTGTTGGGAGGAGTTGTTCATCGGCAAAAGCACACAAATGTTCAACTCCGGGTTCCTTTTACCTTCGGGCCACAAGTTTGTGTCTTCGTGCAGTGTAACAAGTACAAAGTACAAACTGCAGCGGCCAAGTTAGCGGGATCATCGTGTCTCCTTCTCTGCTAAATGTTCGTTACACCATGATGCGTCACGCATCATGCGTGCGATCACCGAAGTAACTAAAGCCGCGAAGCGACAGACTGCTTCCACACGTGCGCAGGCATGCTGTTCCCTGCTTCTCAAATGCGTGCCTCACCTTTCTACTGATTCATGAAGCTTGTTTGGTGCTGATAAAATATTCATAACGATTAGCGTGTGAGATGCGCATTTATTGATAATGATTTTTAACCCCTGGTGAGAGCCCCTGTGACGCGGTCAGTATGAGTGAGACCACACTCACTCAGAATGATAAAAAAAGGCGTCCCGCGGCCTGGAATTACAGTCTTCATAAGATGTAAATTCGCACATGTGCCGTCTATGCACAGCAACGTTGACGCTGCAGCGTAAGTGGGGTGATGCATTCTGACAACGTGACAGAAGTGGTAGACAAGCAGCAACGACACAGTGACGTATCATAATTCATTGCTATCATCACAATGAACGTCATCATTAAGGAAGTCACAATAAGTAGACTTGATTTGATCACCGATGGGGTGTCATCTTGTCGGTCACTCGTGTGATGTGTTATCTCAATCAATCACGTTATCCTGTCCTTCTTGATAAGGACTTCCAGGTCACCTGATGTATGCCGTGCTGTAGATGTGCACTTCTCTATAACTCAATTATGCTACACACGTTGATGCGCATGCGTACAATAACTGGTTTTGTGTAGTGCCAGTTGGACAATAGAAGCAGACGATCACACTGCCATTATGCCCACCAAGTACAATACGTTTTGTGCGTACTATACCAGGGCTAAGGTGGGGAGATAGCGTCATCCAGGGTTTGCTTCCTGTGATGTCGTGGGTTCGCCGCGTATGCCGTGATGGCATCGCAGCATGCAAGCGAGCGGGCCATCGTCCTCATGAGCTTTGAGGACTGTAGTCGTGCATCGAAGCAGCTGACACACAGGCCGGTCGTATCGCAGGATGGGTTGGAAGTCAAGGCCAAAGAGGCCAAGATGCACCGCGTGCTGGGCCTGTTTCAGCTGGTGACATTCGGCATGTCAGCCGTCATTGGTGCTGGCATTTTTGTCATTACTGGCATACAGGCTAAAACGAATGCCGGGTGGGTGCGATCACTAGCAACCTGCCAAGCCCTAATGTCAGCACACAGTGGAAATCCCATCCTCCAAACCTGATCATCGGCCACCTCACAACGATAGAACGTAGCACATATACCATGCCTCGAGTTACTATCACAAGCCAAAGCTTACTAAGTTGGCAAGCTAGAATCGTTGTGTTGGTAGTGTGCTCCTTGAACTGGTCTTTGGTAGGCATCTGCGATACTGACAATTTGCCTCCATTTTCTGCTACACTGCGCAGGCCTGCCGTTATGCTGTCATACCTTCTCAGTGGTGCAGTGGCAACTCTCACAGCTTTATGTTATGCAGAGTAAGTCTCCGAGCAGAGTGATATGCTGCAACTGCTTGACGTATTACACCCAGCAAACGGCAGCTGCAATTGTCCCTGGTGTCTCGGATATATCGCAGTCAGCCTCGTGTCCAGGACTTGTTACAACCCCACCAAACTTTTGCACTGCCACGGTCAGTGGTGCCTTTTCGCAATCGCAGCTATTGCAAGGCTTTGCTCATTTGCACTGGACAGAAACTGGCCTCTGTGTATGAACGGTCAAAATCATGTACCTGATGCAGAGTTACATTGTGCTCATGCCATACACTGTACATGGTGCTTGTGTCAATCCACAGGTTTGCGAGCGAGGTGGTCATCACAGGAGGTGCATTTGCCTACGCAACAATGATGTATGGAAAGGTGAGGCATGGAAGGTGTAATTCAAATGCAAGGATGATCTGATCTGCAGGATCAACCAGATGATCGTCATACTGCACAGAAGTTCCAGATTAAGTCTCCTTGTTTGGAAATGATTCACTGTAGTTTCACCTATCATCACCTTGCTACAGGTTAGTGACTTTATTGTGAAAAAGACAGGTTGGCAGCAAGCACATAGGCAACAGGCAAACACACAATCATGCTCCAGGCGTGACATGCTAGCAGCTATTATGGCTGTAAGTGGTACTGAGCACGCTGTAATAAGGTCAAAATGATATCCTCTGATACTATGTGTCTTGCTTCTTGCTATGCATCTGCTCCACACCGCCGTCCACTGTTCTGTTGCAAGTTTTTTGGCTGGCTTGTTGGTGCCAACACCATGATGGAGTACCTGCTTGCTGGCAGCACTGTGGCCAAGGGATTTGCGTCATACTTCACAACACTCATAGGTGGGTGCCGAACATCAGAGTTTGCTGTACATAAGTAGATCGAAGAGCCCTCCTTCCAGCTCTGTTTCAGCAAGTGCTCTTCATAGATGCATTGGCTTGATGAGTAATAAAACAATGACAGCATGGGGACAGCAGGGCAAACGATGGCCTGGATTGACGGCCACTTTGAAGCAGGCTCAACCTGACAGCAGTCTTAGAATACTTGTTTAGAATTTATTGTAAATGAACAACAACACTCCTCTCAAACATGCGTAATGGTGGCTAAGCCATGTGCACCTGTAGTGACTTGACCTCCCCGTCACTACCTGCTTGATCACTTGACGTTCGACAAGTTGTGTGCACTGCTCCCACCTGCTGTTCACAACATGAAACCTGAGATTGTTTCAACGGTTTATGTTCCATGCAGCGACCAAGAACATAGCTCATACCATCTTCTACTACTTTTCTCAGCTGAAGCTGAAGCGTTTTTGTGTTGGTGTCTTGTACCCACAGGTCAACCCTCTGGCAGTCTTCAGTTTTGTGTTGCCTCCTGTGGTAATGCAGACTCTGCCATCATCATTGACCCAATAGCCCTCGCCGCTGTTGTTATCCTGACACTCATCATGGCCTTCGGGGTGAAGGAGTCTTTCTGGTTCAATGCTGCAACAGTAGTCATGTCAACAGTAGCAATACTGCTGTGCATCTTCATGGGTAGGTTGTTTGCTTCATGCGGTCGAATGATTCGAAGCATCTGTGCTGGACACGGGTGCTAAGAGCCCAAACTCATGTTTGATGTGATTATATCGTACTTGCTGCCTGTGTGTGATTCATCACGTATTGATCAACTCTGCATAGGATGCAGGAACCACCCAAGGAGATACATAACCAGCAATTATACATACATATCATGAGGTCTTGTACTGCCACACGCAGTACAAGCCAATGATGTACCACTGGTGCAGTGGTCTAGCACCACGTACACCGTGTATACATAGTATGTGTATCACATGATGTACTCATATTTTAGAGTTATCAACCGGTACAGGCGGCAATATATAGGCCACCAGCAATGACATGTGTCTGTATGTTGCATATTTTGCATCGTGCAGGTGCTCCTAAAGTGAACACCTTGAACTTCACTCAACCAGACGGTTTCTTTCCATTTGGCATCAATGGAGTGGTGGCGGCTGCTTCAAGCGTATTCTTTGCGTAAGTCTTTGTGTGCTCAGGTGTCCGCTTCATACAGCAAGTTAGCTTACCTTCAGCTTATCTGTCATGCTGATCTGCAGCATCAGGCATGTTTGACACTGACTCGGTGCTACTCAAGGTTGCAATGCCGTGCATCTTTGCTACTGAGGGTCCCATCAGCATAAGCTTATCAAGTTTAGCAAGTTGGGACTACTACGTTTGGACTGTGCTGCTTGAATTGCCCTTTAGTAGGCATTGGCTCAGCTTGTGCATTGTGGTTGTCGCACATGCATGCATATAGACAAACACTGCACCACACTCTCAAAGACGTTGGCTGATGAGTGGCACATACATCTTTGGCGCAGGTATGTTGGTTTTGATATAGTTGCCAATGGAGCTGAGGAGGCGCGTAACCCCAAGCGTGACATCCCCTTGGCCACTGCCTTGTGTCTGGGAATATGCACATTGCTGTATGCAGCAGCGGCAACAGTCATTGCTGGTGAGTGTTGGTAATATGTTGCATGAGCTTTGCCCATGACACCCCTCTTTGAATAGGTTCTGTTAACGGCTGGCGTACATACAAACAAACCTATGACAGGCTTCATCAATGCCATTCATGTTGCATGTATGAAGTGTTGCATGTATGGAGTGTCATATAAATGCAGACCCCAGAATTCAACCATAGTCAGCTGGCTGCAGTGCTAGTTTCAAACTTATGTAAATTACATATCTTGGTGCAAGAAAACTACACCAATATGATGGCAAACATTTCAAAGTCACATTTTTGAATTTGGACTCCCGCAGGCATGGTTCCTTACTATGATCTAGACTCCAATGCTCCCTTCAGTGTGGCATTGGCCAAGTACTACCCTGCGGCCAGCTACATTGTCAGTATTGGAGCATGTGCAGGAACATTCAACTCGGCATTTGCAGACATCTACGCTATGAGTCGCTTGACAGTGGTCATGTCACGATGTCGGCTCATACCACCCTTCCTGGTAAGTGTCTAGCAAGGCTTGCATGTGCTGCTCAATTGTTTGTCACATGTATGCGTATGGGACAAAATGGGGATGTGTTTGTGGATGCTGGGAACAACCAGCGAGACAGGCAGTTCGCTCAGAACACACAACACGCAGTTGTCCTGGCACGATACCAGCACAGCAGGGGCGCTATGATGCTGTTGAATGCTCTGCATGTAGAGTGACTAGAAACGTCCTTGCATACATAGGTATGGATTGCTGCTTTTAATATATGCTACATGTTCTTTAAGTCACATATTGACATCTATTGTGTGAATGTTGCGCCGCAGGCGAAGATCCATCCTCGCACTCAGAGCCCCGTAGTGGCGACATGCATCTCTGGCAGCATCATCGGAATAATTGCCTTCTTCCTTCCCTTGACTATTCTCGGTCACCTTGTATCCATGGGCACCCTCGTGGCGTTCAGCGTCGTCACGATCAGCGTTGCCATCCGTTCGCGCTACGCCACCGACATGGGCACTCCGAAGTGGCGGATCATGGTGCCTACCTTCCTCGTTGTCGCCGGCGCTTGCATGATAGCAATCCCGTTCTATTACAGAGCCCATTGGGGTGCCTACATAGCTGGAGGGGTTCTGTTCATCGCCGGTGTTGTTGTTTTCTACACATTGCCGGTTGTTTACCGGCCTGAAGGTTTCGCGGTGCCGCTCAACCCCTTCCTGCCCTGTCAGAAGTGAGAAAGACATATGTGTGTTGATAGGCAAAGGTTTGCAGATGATAAGGTAGATCACTTATGTTGGCTGCTGCTATGACCCAAGGGCTGGATGGCCGGGGTGCGGTCACTCCCGACTCTTGTTGGCTGCCATGCCACCTGTCAGCAGACACAAGCTGCAATTGCTTGAGCACCAGCCTGTGGGGCATACAGTACACTATGGACTGTTGCAGACATGCTTTTATGATCACCATCATGCGATGCTGTGTTGTGGTATGGCAGGAGGTTGAAGATGACCCTCTGGAGGAGGAAGAGCAGGAGGATGGTGATGCACAAGAGAATGCTCTAGCAGGACCAGGTAGCCCCAGCAAAAAGAGGCCAGGCGCCAGCAGCAGCAAGAGCAAGAAAGCAGGTGCAGCAACCAAGGCAGGTGGCAAAGACAAGGCTGGCAGCAAGGCTGCTGCAGCTGCTGCAGATGGTGACCAAGCTGGCAAACAACATGCGGCACAAAAGGTACAGTTGATTCTTTCAGTGACTTGGGCTTGAAATAGTTGGTTGGATTTCAACTAAGGCAGCTTGCGGTGGGGTGCTGCTGCAATCATGCAGTTGAGCATCTCCATGATGATGTTTCTCCGGCAATGTCCCTGGTAACGGTTCGTTGTGAACCGCCAGCTCCCTTTATTGTGCCATGATGTGGCTATTGGTCGCTGCTGACTGGGACAGCTGTGTCGACCTGCTTGCATCTGTGTACAACAATCACAGGTTACCTGGGTTGGAAAGGCTCATGCCACAGAAGGCAGGCAGGTGTATGCCAAGGCAAAGGTTGGCAGCTGGACAGTTGAGCCTGGCACTATTGTGCTACTGGAAGCTGAGCAGCAGAAGCAACAGGACGATGCAGAGCAGCCCCAGCAGCAGCATCTCTTTGCCATGGTGCAGTGCATGTGGCAGGATGAAGATGGAGATAAGATGGCCCAGGTGGGAAGCAACACTTCTTTAGCACACACTTGTCATGAAACAGATGTAATCAGAGAACACATGGAATTAGAGTGGTAGCTTGGACTCCTGGTTGATGATCTGCACAGGTAGCAGTCCTCGGCTTGGCACACCACATATGTTACGGTCTGCTGCAGGTCCGTGTGTTGATATCAGGAGCAGAGACTGTGCTGGGTGATGCTGGTTCAGAGGCCGAACTGTTTATGACAGATGACTTTGAGGATGTGCTGCTATCAGAGGTGCAAGGACTGGTGACTGCCAAGCGCCTGACTCGCGAGTTTGACCCAGATTTGAGAGTACGCCACTTTGAAGAGGATGAGGCACTTAGAAAGAGGAATGCAGCAGCCAAGGCCGCAGGTTAGTGTCTGGGCACGGAAGCTGCAAAGGGTTTTCCTGATTGCCTGTGACCATGAACAGCAATGCACAACCAGCGCACTTATACATGGCAAGTAAGCTTGTCTGTTGTGGACACATGCTGATAAGATATCAGAAAGGGCAAGCATAATTGTAACTACTTGCTCTGCTGTTGGAGTCAAATGGGTGTCTCACCAATACTCCTGTGCAGAATAGAGTGTTGTATCAACCAGATAACACTCTAAATTGTCTAAATCCGCTGCAGGCAAGCCACTTGAGTACTTCTACAGGCACCTGTACCTGCCTGAGCAAGGCATGTTCAAGGGCCTTCCAGAGAACCTGAACCTGGGTGTATACAGGGAGGAGCCACCTGCTCCTATTGAGTTGGCCATGACAAGCAACAAAAAGGGCTTCATCATGAAGGGCACTACATACAAGTGAGACAGAACATTCTGCGTAGTCTGACACAGAGCTGGTATACCTTCATTGGGTCCTGCAATCTGACCCATGTACTTTTCTGCTCTCTCTCCTCCCCAATAAGCTTGCCCTTCAGCAGGATAGCAAACTGGGACCACCAGTGCTTACCTTCAGCATACTCACACATGGGCATCATCCCAGAAACTGATGACGTTTTATTGTTTTTTACTGTTTGAAGTGTTGGCGACTTCTTGTTTGTGCTACCTGGCACCTTTGATTGTGATGTGGCATCTCCTGAGTCTGCTGATGAAGAAGAGCAGTCCAGTGAATCAGATGAGGAAGAGCAGGATGATGACAAGGAGAACAAGGTGACATACCTAATCTGTCTGTCAGGCACAAGGCCCCCGCTCAACTGCTGTTCTAGCAGTGCGTCACTGACTAGTACCTGCATTAACTCAGCGATAGACATCCGCCCAGCTGCCAAGTCTTGGACATGCTTTGGAAGGACAAGGATGCGAATGAACTTGCTTGCCTGTGCTGCAGCCTGACACCCCCTCCTACATGAAGAAGAAGAGCCGCTTCCACAAGGGCAGCATTGATGGCCTGAAGGCCTGGGGCATTGCACGGCTGCTGGAAGTGAAGGAGGAAGGCAGCAGCAGCAGAGGAGCCAACAAGGATAAGAAGGTAGGGAATATTGCCTGAGGAGGATCTCTCAACTGCATTACGCACAGGGATGGACCGCAGTCCTGTGATTTGACCCAGCCCTTGTTCTTAAGAGCAACAGCACTGGTCTCTTCAAGCCAATCCTGTCCACTTGCTGTCCTCTGGTGTTGGCATAAGCAGCACAGTGACTTAGTAGTAGATACCCAATAAAACCAATTGCGATAGGATGATTGGCAGATGCTGTTGTCACTAGACGACGCCTCTCTGCACATGAAATGCAATATCATGTCTCAGTGCAGAGCCTGAATGATTGTTGTGTCATCACCAACAGGATACCAGGCCAAGCAAGATCAAGGTGCAGCGCTTCTACCGCCCTGAAGACATCAGTCAGGATCAGGCCTACAAAGCCAACTTCTGGGATGTCTATGCCACCCCCAAGGAGACCAATGGCAGCAGCTGCCAGTGGGTGCAGTGGATAGATGTGGATGATGTGGTACAGAAGTGTGCTGTGAAAGCTGTTAGGGCAAAGGCGCCAGAAGGTGGGGCTTCTCTGCAGGCTCTACCAAGAACAACGAACTGCTGGACATTGAGGCAGTTGCTCTTGTTGCTGCAGTTTCTTTTTCAATCTCTTTCATGCAATGTGAGAGGTGACCTTGCATTGACTTGAGTTTGCCTCACATTGCTGAATTGTATGTGATCATTGGTGTAGGCGCTGAGCTTCTAGATGTCTTTGAGGTGGTGGGGACCTACAACCCGACTACTGAGGAGGTCACAGCAGCACCTGAAGAGTTTGCCGAAGTGAACAACCAGGCAGAACATGAAGAAGAGGACGAGGACTATGTAGCTATGGCTTCCATGGACATCTTTGCTGGGTGCGGAGGTTTGTCTGAAGGCATGCACCAGGCCAAGGTGGCTGATACCAAGTGGGCCATTGAGTATGAGAGACCAGCTGCTGATGCATTCCAGCTGAACAACCCAGATGCTGCGGTCTTCTGTGACAACTGCAACGTGATTCTTTTGGTAAGTGGCTTTTGACTGATTTGATGAGCCCATTGCAACCTGTGCTTGTCTGTTTCTGGTGTACTTTGGTCTGCAATCCGTTGCTTCAGGCTGCTGATAAGCACTGTCAAGTCTTTGCTTGTGCAGCAACATGAGAATCTGACTGTAGCCAGTTCAGGTATCTTGATGGTGCACCCTACTTCTGGCTGTATAGTCAGCCTGTGTGATCTTGTTGTTTGAGCATACTGCTGCGTCCTCTACACAGGCGGCCATGCAGAAGGCAGGGCTGGAGAAGGATGCATCTGCATGTGAAGATGCTCGCACTGCAGCTGCTAAGATGTCGGCAGAGGACATTGCACGTAAGCAGTCAATCTGCTGTCTACCTGCTGGATTATCATGGTGCTGCTGCTTACCCCTTGATGTAGCGCATAGCCCTTGCACAGCCATCTAACCATTGACAGGGGCAACATGCCTCTGCCAGCATATACAAACACAAAGCTGCAGGATCAGCCTATAGCACAAAAGACATACTACCACCAAGTCTCAGCTTTCACAAACTACTGGTCGCCTGTATGTGGTCTGCCCTGCAGGCCTTCCTCTTCCAGGGGATGTTGAGTTCATCATGGGTGGGCCTCCTTGTCAGGGCTACAGCGGCATGAACAGGTTTAACAAGGGCAACTGGAGTATGGTGCAGAACAGTATGGTCAGTACTTCACCACCTAGTATGATCTCCTTTCCTTATGAGCAGCAACAGCCACAAGTTGCAGTCTCAACCTTAATCATGGGGTCTGCAGCTCAAACCCTGTGTTCATGCTGGATCCTATCAGGTTTTCCTCATGTACTTCCTTCACATGTGCAGTGAGCTATCAAGCAGTGCTGCTGTAGACTCAGCATAAAATTACTGCTTGTGTCTTTCTTTACAGGTGATGTCTTACCTGAGCTTTGCTGACTTCTACCGTCCGCGCTATTTCCTGCTGGAGAATGTCCGCAACTTTGTCAGCCACAACAAGAGTTTCACCTTTAGACTTACTCTGCGCACATTGCTGGACATGGGATATCAGGTGGGTATAATAGCAAGAGCATGCATGCCTCAACTTGCTTGATTGGTGCTCTCTGGCTTGAGCCACACATTGCCATCCCCTTGCACATTTCAACATCCTTGTTTCCTGCTGGTATCAGCTGCCACAGACGAGAGTGCTAATGCATGTCGTATGGCCCACAACTTCTGCTACTGTCTGACAGAGACAAAGCTGTGTTCACCAGTACACCTTGTTACCAGATCTGGACATATGCCGCAACTTCTGCAGCAAATGCGTTGTTATGCTCTTTTCTTGATAGCCATTCTGCTGTTGCTG
>LWCB01015101.1:0-26412 GCA_001630525.1 Coelastrella sp. M60 | reverse complement strand
GCCGGAGGTGCCGACGCTCGCGGGGCAGGGCCGGGTGTTCTTCGACGCGCCGGTGCTGTTCGGCGACCCGGCGATCGACGGCATGAGCATCAGCCAGCTCATCGAGGGCAAGCCGTTGTTCAGCCCGGTCGAGGGCCTGCCGCGCGAGTTCTGGGACGAGCAGTGCTCCTCCTGCCACCAGTGGACGCGCGAGCGGCTCTGCACCCAGAGCCGCTCTTATGTCGACGCCGGGGAGGCGGTGATGCGGCTGCCGCATCCCTACGGCAGCCGCTTCAAGGTGGCGCTGGGCGAGTGGGCGAAGAACGAGTGCAGGTGAGGACGGTGCGCGCCGAAGGCCGGAGCGTGTTGCTGCAGGGGACCCGGCTCCCGTGATGCCGCCTGTGCCGGTTCGGCGGTCGGCGGACTTGGGGCGGACGCTGGCCGGACGAACGGTGTCGCTGCTCCGATCTTCGGCCCGTGCCGCGTGTCGGACCATAGCGGCGCCGGCCTTCCTGCCGCAGCGCGGCTCTCGGTGATCTTCACCGCAGGTGCTGAAGTGGCTCGAGACGCGACCCTTTGAAGTTGCCCGGGCAAAGGCTCGGGCCCGGCTTGCGTCACGGCGCCGACGGCCGCTGATCCCCTGTCTTCCGGAAGCGAACTGCCGCCCTGCCGCCGCTCTCTCGCCCGACGCAGCAGCCTCGCCGCCGCGCCTTGACTCCAATCCTGCAAGGATGCATGTAGTATAGCATGCTCAGTGATCTTCAAGCCGTTCCCGCCTTCGTCGCGCTCGGGCACCAGATCCGCCTCGATGCCTTCCGCCTGCTCATCCGCAAGGGGCCGGAGGGGATGCCCTCGGGCGAGATCGCGGCGGCGCTGGCCGTCGCGCCGACGGCGATGTCGTTCCACCTCGCGAGCCTCGAGCGGGCCGGGCTGCTCACCGCGCGCCGCGACGGCCGCAACGTGCTCTACGCGGTCGACGTCGCGCGCGTGCGCGACCTCATCACCTTCCTCACCGCCGACTGCTGCGGCGGCCGGCCGGAGATCTGCGCCGGCCTCACGGTACCGGCCTGCGACTGCTGACGGACGCCCGGTCCGTCGCTGGTTTCCACCCGAAGGAGAAGCGGCCATGGCCGACGGACATTACAACGTGCTGTTCCTCTGCACCGGCAACTCGGCGCGATCGATCCTCGCCGAAGCGATCCTCAACCGGCTCGGCGGCGGCCGCTTTACCGCCTTCTCGGCCGGCAGCCAGCCGAAGGGCGAGGTGAACCCCTTTGCGCTGCGCCTGCTCGAGCATTCCGGCTTCGACACCGGGTTCGCCCGCTCCAAGGACTGGCTCGAGTTCGCGGCGCCCGGCGCGCCGCAGATGGATTTCGTCTTCACCGTCTGCGACAACGCCGCCGCCGAGGCCTGTCCGGTGTGGCCGGGCCAGCCGATGACGGCGCACTGGGGCATTCCCGATCCGGCGGCCGTCGAGGGCTCGGACGCCGACAAGGCGCTCGCCTTCGCCGATGCCTTCCGGATGCTGTCCGCGCGCATCGGCATCTTCATCAACCTCCCCGTCGCCAGCCTCGACCGCCTCGTGCTGAAGCGGCAGCTCGAGGCCATCGGGCGCGAGACGCAGCCCGCCTGACGAAAGGCGCGAGACCGCGCGGCGGCGATCGCGGCCGCCGCCCTGCCATTTCCGAATCCCCTCGTGCGCCGCCGGGCCGGCCGGCGCGCCCCCGGAGACGCCATGACCGTCACCATCTTCCACAATCCCGCTTGCGGCACCTCGCGCAACACGCTCGCCATGATCCGCGCCGCCGGCGTCGAGCCGACCGTCGTCGAGTATCTGAAGACGCCGCCGGGCCGCGACGAGCTTCTCGACCTGATCGCCCACATGGGCATCACGCCGCGCGCGCTGCTGCGCGAGAAGGGCACGCCCTACGCCGAGCTCGGCCTCGGCGATCCGACGTGGAGCGATGACGAGATCGTCGATTTCATGCTGGCGCACCCGATCCTGATCAACCGGCCGATCGTCGTCACGCCGCGCGGGGTGCGGCTCTGCCGGCCGTCGGAGCGGGTGCTCGACCTCCTCGACGCGCCGCCCGCCTCCTTCACCAAGGAAGACGGCGAGGTCGTCACGGCGCCGAGCCGGGGAGACACGGCATGAACCTCTTCGAGCGCTGGCTCACGCTCTGGGTCGCCCTCTGCATCGTCGCCGGCATCGCGGTCGGCCACCTCGCGCCCGGCCTCGCGCAGGCGATCGGCGGGCTCGAGGTCGCGAAGGTCAACCTGCCGGTGGCGGTGCTGATCTGGCTGATGATCGTGCCGATGCTGATGAAGATCGATTTCTCGGCGCTGCGCGAGGTGACGGCGCACTGGCGCGGCATCGGCGTGACGCTGTTCATGAACTGGGCGGTGAAGCCGTTCACCATGGCGCTGCTCGGCTGGCTGTTCATCGGCTGGCTGTTCCGGCCGCTGCTGCCCGAGGCGCAGATCGACAGCTACATCGCCGGGCTGATCCTGCTCGGCGCCGCGCCCTGCACCGCGATGGTGTTCGTCTGGAGCAACCTCACGAAGGGCGAGCCGCATTTCACGCTGAGCCAGGTCGCGCTCAACGACGCGGTGATGGTGGTCGCCTTCGCGCCGATCGTCGCGATGCTGCTCGGGCTGTCGGCGATCATCGTGCCGTGGGACACGCTGCTGCTCTCGGTCGGGCTCTACATCGTCGTGCCGGTGATCATCAGCCAGATCCTGCGCCGCCGGCTGATCGCCGCGGGCCCGGCGCGCTTCGACCGCTTCATGGCGGCGATCCAGCCGCTGTCGCTCGGGGCGCTGCTCGCGACGCTGGTGCTGCTGTTCGCCTTCCAGGGCGGGCAGATCATCGAGCAGCCGCTGGTGATCGCGCTGCTCGCCGTGCCGATCGCGATCCAGACCTACTTCATCTTCGGCGCCGGCTACCTGCTCAACCGGGTCACCGGCGAGGCGCACTGCATCGCCGGCACCTCGGCCCTCATCGGCGCCTCGAACTTCTTCGAGCTCGCCGTCGCCGCCGCGATCAGCCTGTTCGGCTTCGAATCGGGCGCGGCGCTCGCCACCGTGGTGGGCGTGCTGATCGAGGTGCCGGTGATGCTGACGCTCGTCGCCGTCGTCAACCGCTCGAAGCGCTGGTACGAAAGCGCCGGCCACGTCCGCCGCGACGTCGCCGTGAGCGGCGAGGCGGAACGGGCATGACGGATGCCGGCGCCGGCGGATCGCCGATGTGGGAAAATGGTGCCGGCTGAGGGGATCGAACCCCCGACCTTCGGTTTACAAAACCGCTGCACTACCGCTGTGCTAAGCCGGCCCCGACGGTGGAATTAGCCGCTCGGGGCGCGGATTTCAACGCGGTTTCGGGCCGTCGGCGCGGTCGAGGGCGGCGCGGACGACGTAGAGCGACAGGGCGCAGGCGTTCGAGACGTTGAGGCTCTTGGTCGGGACGGGCATGTCGAGGCGGGCGAGGGCGTCGCAGAGCTGGCGGGTGCGCTGGCGCAGGCCCTTGCCCTCGGCGCCGAGGACGAGCACGACGGGCGCCCGGAGCTCGACCTCCTCGAGCGGGGCGGGGCCCTCGCTGTCGAGGCCGACGACCATGTAGCCGCCGGCCTTCATCTCGTCCAGCGCGTCGCCGAGGTTGCGCACCTCAATCACCGGCATCAGGTCGAGCGCGCCGGAGGCCGACTTCGCGAGTACGCCCGATTCGGCCGGGCTGTGGCGGGCCGTCGTCATCACCGCGTCGACGCCGAGCGCCGTCGCGGTGCGGAGGATCGCGCCGACGTTGTGCGGGTCGGTGATCTGGTCGAGCGCCAGCACGAGGCGGGCGTCGGGCAGGTCGCGGAAGCCGAGCGGGGCGAGCGGCAGCGTCTCGAGCGCGACGCCCTGGTGCACCGCCTCGGAGCCGAGCAGCCGGTCGAGCGCCGGCGGCGAGGTGTTCTCCGCCGCGAGCGGCAGGCCTTCGGGGAACCGCTCGGCGAGGCGGGCCTCGGCATTGCGCGTCGCGAGCAGCTTCAGCGCCTTGCGGCGCGGGTTCTTGAGCG
This sequence comes from Coelastrella sp. M60, assembly GCA_001630525.1. Taxonomy (NCBI): domain Eukaryota; kingdom Viridiplantae; phylum Chlorophyta; class Chlorophyceae; order Sphaeropleales; family Scenedesmaceae; genus Coelastrella; species Coelastrella sp. M60. The sequence goes on along the minus strand of LWCB01015101.1, from coordinate 22,375 downwards.
CGAGCTCGACGGTGTGGAGGCCGTAGAGATAGAGCGTCTCGCCGGCCGTGCGCTCGCGCTTCGGGCGCGGGCGGAACGCCTTTCCGGCGTCGGGGCGGGCGTCGAAACGTCCTGGGGCGCGGCCGGGCCGGCCGCGCGGGGGCGGGGCTTTATCCTGTGTCATCGCGCCATATAGCGGCGCCGCACGGCCGCTGCCAAGCGGCGCTTTCAAGCGTTCGCTGGGTCGGATCGGGCGCACGGGCGAGGCGCGAACGGGCGTGAAGATCGTGTGCGCCAACGGGTTGACAGCCGGCCGACCCGCCGCCATAACACCGCCCGTCCGGCGGGGCGATGTTTCGCCGGGCGATTTCGGGTCCGCCTCCCATGCGGCTCCGGAGAGGCGATGGGGGAATGTCCCGAGCGGCAAAGGGGGCGGACTGTAAATCCGCTGGCTAAGCCTTCGTAGGTTCGAGTCCTACTTCCCCCACCATCTCCTTCCCCGGCACGAGCGTTTCGGAACTGGACTGGCGGAGCGGCGCCGCGCCGCCTATGATCCGGTCCGGTCGCGGGTATAGCTCAATGGTAGAGCAGCAGCCTTCCAAGCTGAATACGCGGGTTCGATTCCCGCTACCCGCTCCACTTCTCACGCGCCCTTCCCATCTCCGTGATCCGTTCCCATATGAGCCGCGATGCCGCGATCGATGCGGCGCGGGTCGCGCGGCAGCGTGATCCGCCAGCACGGCGCGCTGGTGCCGCGGCTCCCATTCCGTCATGGAAACGTCACACCTTTCGCGAGCGGATCGCGCGGGGGCGGCGAAGTCCGTAGCCGGGTGGGCGAATCGGGTCGCGGGGACTTGAACCGCGGCCGGAAACGAACTATTCGAGCCGCCGGCCGGTCCGGTTAGCCGGAATTCTGCGACCCTTCTGAGAGAGACGAGACGACGATGGCCAAGGAAAAATTCGCGCGGACGAAGCCGCACTGCAACATCGGGACGATCGGGCACGTCGACCACGGCAAGACGTCGCTGACGGCCGCGATCACGAAGGTTCTCGCCGAGACGGGCGGCGCGACGTTCAAGGCGTACGACCAGATCGACGCTGCGCCCGAGGAGAAGGCGCGCGGCATCACGATCAACACGGCGCACGTCGAGTACGAGACGCAGAACCGTCACTACGCGCACGTCGACTGCCCCGGCCACGCCGACTACGTGAAGAACATGATCACGGGCGCGGCGCAGATGGACGGCGCGATCCTGGTTTGCTCGGCGGCCGACGGCCCGATGCCGCAGACGCGCGAGCACATCCTGCTCGCCCGCCAGGTCGGCGTGCCGGCGATCGTGGTGTTCCTCAACAAGTGCGACATGGTCGACGACCCGGAGCTGCTCGAGCTTGTGGAGCTCGAGGTGCGCGAGCTGCTGTCGAGCTACGACTTCCCCGGCGACGACATTCCGATCATCAAGGGCTCGGCGCTTGTGGCGCTCGAGAACGGCGATCCGAAGCTCGGCCATGACGCGGTCCTGGAGCTGATGGCGGCGGTCGACGCCTACATCCCGCAGCCGGAGCGCCCGATCGACCAGCCGTTCCTGATGCCGATCGAGGACGTGTTCTCGATCTCGGGCCGCGGCACGGTGGTGACCGGCCGCGTCGAGCGCGGCATCGTGAAGGTGGGCGAGGAAGTCGAGATCGTGGGCATCCGCCCGACGACCAAGACGACGATCACCGGCGTCGAGATGTTCCGCAAGCTGCTCGACCAGGGCCAGGCGGGCGACAACATCGGCGCGCTGCTGCGCGGCACGAAGCGCGAGGACGTCGAGCGCGGGCAGATCCTCTGCAAGCCGGGCTCGGTGACGCCGCACACGACCTTCAAGGCCGAGGCGTACATCCTGACGAAGGAGGAGGGCGGCCGCCACACGCCGTTCTTCACCAACTACCGCCCGCAGTTCTACTTCCGCACCACGGACGTGACGGGCATCGTCACGCTGCCGGAAGGCACGGAGATGGTGATGCCGGGCGACAACGTCGCGATGACCGTGAAGCTGATCGTGCCGATCGCCATGGAGGAGAAGCTCCGCTTCGCCATCCGTGAAGGCGGCCGCACCGTCGGCGCCGGCGTCGTCGCCACGATCATCGAGTAATGGGCGATCGTCCGGGTGGCGGCCGCAAGGCCGGCGCCCGGCGGTGACCGGAGGAGGGGCAGGGGATTTCCCTGCCCCTTTCTTATTGGAGGTCCCGGCGCGCCGGGCGGTCGGGAAAGGCCCGCCGGCATCCGGGCGGCGGGCGCAGCGGAGGAGGACATGTCATGCGCCGCATCATCCGTTCATACGAATCGCAGCCGTCCTTTTGAGGTGATGAGCAAGCGCCGCCGCTCCTTTCCCGTCCGAAACGCGGGTCGGCCGCGGTGATCGCGTCGTCCACGGCGATGTCGAACTCGTCGAGAAGCTCGGGCGCAACGACCTCTGCCCCTGCGGATCGGGCCGCCGGTTTCAAGGCGTGCTGCCGCAACGCCGGCGGATACGACGGCGCCGGGCGAAACCACTACGTCCGTGATTGAATCGGACTTGCAGACCAGGCGCGGGTGCGGTAGATCGAGCCCGCGCGATAGGGGTATAGCTCAGTTGGTAGAGCGGCGGTCTCCAAAACCGCAGGTCGCAGGTTCGAGCCCTGCTGCCCCTGCCAAATCGAGGGTTGCGCAAGCGCCCTCGAGTCTATAGATAACGGTTCCTCTCGTGGCGTGCGGACGTTCGTTCGCGCGCCCGACTGTCATGAGCGGTTGGATGGCCAAGAACAATCCCTTCACATTCCTGCAGCAGGTGCGGACCGAGACCGCCAAGGTCTCCTGGCCCAGCCGGCGCGAGACTGTGATCACGACCATCACCGTCTTCGTGATGGCGCTCGTCGCCGCGCTGTTCTTCCTCGCGGTCGACCAGATCCTCGCGTGGGGCGTCGGCCTCGTGCTGGGCTTCGGCGCCTGACGGACAAAGACGGTCGAGGGAGACGCGAAATGGCCAAGCGCTGGTACATCGTCCACGCCTATTCGAACTTCGAGAAGAAGGTCGCCGAGTCCATCAAGGAGCAGGCGGCGCAGCGTGGTCTCGACGAGCTGTTCGAGCAGGTGCTGGTTCCGACCGAGAAGGTCGTCGAGGTGCGCCGCGGCCGCAAGGTCGACGCGGAGCGGAAGTTCTATCCCGGCTACGTGCTCGTGAAGATGGAGATGACCGACGAGGCCTATCACCTGATCAAGAACACGCCGAAGGTGACGGGCTTCCTCGGGTCGGACAACAAGCCGGTGCCGATCCGCGAGCGCGAGGCGATGCAGATCCTGCAGCAGGTGGAAGAGGGCGTCGAGCGGCCGAAGCCTTCGATCACCTTCGAGATCGGCGAGCAGGTGCGCGTGGCGGACGGCCCGTTCGCCTCGTTCAACGGCCTCGTCGAAGAGGTCGACGAGGAGCGGTCGCGCCTCAAGGTCGCCGTCTCGATCTTCGGCCGCGCGACGCCGGTCGAACTGGAATTCGGCCAGGTCGAAAAGGCCTGAGCCAGCGTCCGACGTTCCCTGGCGCGGTGATCGCGACGGGACGGCGGGCGTGAACGCATTCCGGCAGGCCCCAGAAGGGCGCGCCGGGAAAGGGAGGGCAGGGGCCTCGTGCCGCGCCCTCGTCAACGGCCCGGACGGACATCTGTTCCACCGGGTGCTGTGGGAGGTTCGGGACCGCTTTCGCCGGCGGCTTCCGGCCAGACCACGATCTCTCCGCCGTCCGCACAGTTCGGCCGGCGACAACGGGAGCAAGGAACATGGCGAAGAAGATCACCGGCTACCTGAAGCTGCAGGTCGCCGCCGGCTCGGCGACGCCGTCGCCGCCGATCGGACCCGCGCTCGGTCAGCGCGGTCTGAACATCATGGAGTTCTGCAAGGCGTTCAACGCGCAGACGCAGCAGATGGAGAAGGGCATGCCCATCCCCGTCGTGCTGACGATCTTCGCCGACCGCACCTTCACCTTCAAGCTCAAGACCCCGCCGGTCAGCTACTTCCTCAAGAAGGCTGCCGAGGTCAAGTCGGGTTCGAAGACGCCGGGCAAGACGACCGCCGGCAAGATCACGCGCGACCAGATCCGCGAGATCGCGAACACGAAGCTCGTGGACATGAACGCGGCCGATATCGACGCCGCGGTCCGCATGGTCGAAGGCTCCGCCCGCTCGATGGGCCTGGAAGTGGTGGGTTGAGATCATGACGAAGATCGCCAAGCGCATCGCCAAGGCCCGTGAGGGCATCGACCGCAAGAAGCTCTACCCCCTCACCGATGCCATCGGCATGGTGAAGGAGCGCGCGAGCGCCAAGTTCGACGAGACCGTCGAGGTCGCGCTCAACCTCGGCGTCGACCCGCGCCACGCCGACCAGATGGTCCGCGGCGTCTGCAACCTGCCGAACGGCACCGGCCGCACGCTGCGCGTCGCCGTGTTCGCCCGCGGCGCCAAGGCCGAGGAGGCCCTCGCGGCCGGCGCCGATGTCGTCGGCGCCGAAGATCTGGTCGCAACCGTCCAGGGCGGCACGATCGACTTCGACCGCTGCATCGCGACGCCGGACATGATGCCGCTGGTCGGCCGCCTCGGCAAGGTGCTCGGCCCGCGCGGCCTGATGCCGAACCCGAAGGTCGGCACGGTCACGATGGACGTCGCCCAGGCCGTCAAGGACGCCAAGGGCGGCGCGGTCGAGTTCCGCGTCGAGAAGGCCGGCATCGTCCACGCCGGCGTCGGCAAGGTGTCGTTCACCTCCGAGGCGCTGCTCGAGAACATCCGCGCCTTCGTCGAGGCGGTGCAGCGCGCGAAGCCGACGGGTGCCAAGGGCACCTACCTGCAGCGCGTCGCCGTGTCCTCCTCGATGGGCCCGGGCGTGAAGGTGGATCCCTCCTCGGTCGCCGCGTCGGCCTGAGGCGGAGCGATCCGCAACGAGTTTCCGCCCGGTCCGCCGGGCGGAGAGAAGGCCGGCGGAGGAGTTCGCTCCCCCGCGCGGCCAGGACCTGTCCGAGACTGCAGGTGCCGGGTTCGCCCGGCTTAAGCCGAGATGGGGCCGGGGACGGCGCGTGCGCCGCGACCCCGGCCTGGGCCTGCATGAGACGGGAGCGAGACCTTCTTCTCTCCCGGCGACGCCGAGGCGTCCGCCGGTGCTGATCAGGTCGAACCTCTTGCCATTGTCTTGTGACGCACGCGCAAGCTGGCGGACAGGAAAGCGAGTGTCGCCGTGGACGTCCCCCACCACCCGGGGGCAATCCCGAGGCGGAACCCGATGGACGTCCGGGGCGACAATGGCAACCGGCCGGGCCGCGATGGCTCGGTCGTAATCTGGAGACAGGCCGTGGAAAGAGCGGAAAAGCGGGAACTGGTCGCGTCGCTCAACGAGGTGTTCTCGAACACCGGCGTTGTCGTCGTCGCCCATTACCAAGGCCTCACCGTTTCCCAGCTGCAGACCCTTCGGGGCCGCATGAAGGAAGCCGGTGGTTCGGTCAAGGTCGCGAAGAACCGCCTCGCCAAGCTTGCTCTTCAAGGCACGGATGCGGAGCACATCAGTGACCTGTTCACTGGTCCGACGGTCATCGCCTATTCGGCCGATCCCGTCGCCGCGACCAAGGTCTCCGTCGAGTTCGCCAAGACGCACGACAAGTTCGTGATCCTCGGCGGCGCGATGGGCAAGACCAACCTGAACCCCGACGGCGTCAAGGCTCTCGCCACGCTGCCGTCGCTGGACGAACTGCGCGCCAAGCTGGTCGGCATGATCAAGACGCCGGCCACGCGCATCGCGGGCGTCGTTCAGGCGCCGGCGGGCCAGCTCGCCCGGGTGTTCGGGGCCTATGCCAAGAAGGACGAAGCGGCGTGAGGCCGTTCCAAACTGTGAAGACTGATCCAGTCTGGTTCGAACTGATCTGAAGGAATGTGAAAATGGCTGATCTGAGCAAGCTGGTCGACGAGCTGTCGGCCCTGACCGTCCTCGAGGCCGCCGAGCTCTCGAAGCTCCTCGAAGAGAAGTGGGGCGTCTCCGCCGCCGCTCCGGTGGCCGTGGCCGCCGCCGCGGGCGGCGCCGCCGCCCCGGCCGCCGAGGTCGAGGAGAAGACCGAGTTCGACGTCATCCTCGTCGATGCCGGCGACAAGAAGATCAACGTGATCAAGGAAGTGCGCGCGATCACCGGCCTCGGCCTCAAGGAGGCCAAGGACCTGGTCGAGGGCGCTCCGAAGCCGGTCAAGGAAGGCGCTTCGAAGGACGACGCTGCGAAGTTCAAGAAGCAGCTCGAAGAGGCCGGCGCGAAGGTCGAGGTCAAGTAATTGGCCCGGCGCGGGCGGCCCTGCCGCCCGCGCCACCCCCTGCCATGATGCGCGGCGGCGACGGCCGGCGCGGGGAAGGGCGGGGTGACGAAAGGCGGTGCGCGGATGATCCGCGTGACGCGAGGGGCGGCGGCGACGCCGGCCCGAGAGGCGAGTTCAAGAGCGACACCGGGGTGGTTGCCCGGAGCCCGCGGCAAGCGCGGGCTGCGGACAGCCGATCCGGTGGATACGAGGAGCGAAGATGGCGACGACGTTCAACGGCCGCAGGCGGATGCGCAAGTTCTTCGGCAACATCCGCGAGGTCGCGGACATGCCGAACCTCATCGAGGTCCAGAAGGCGTCCTACGACCAGTTCCTGCTGATCGACGAACCCGCCGGCGGCCGCCCCGAAGAGGGGCTGCAGTCCGTTTTCAAGTCCGTGTTCCCGATTTCCGACTTCGCCGGCACCTCGTTCCTCGAGTTCGTGCGCTACGAGTTCGAGCCGCCGAAGTACGACGTCGACGAGTGCCGCCAGCGCGGCATGACCTTCGCCGCGCCGCTCAAGGTGACGCTGCGGCTGATCGTGTTCGACGTCGAGGAGGACACCGGCGCCAAGTCCGTCAAGGACATCAAGGAGCAGGACGTCTACATGGGCGACATGCCGCTCATGACGGACAACGGCACCTTCATCGTCAACGGCACCGAGCGCGTCATCGTCTCGCAGATGCACCGTTCGCCGGGCGTGTTCTTCGACCACGACAAGGGCAAGACGCACTCGTCGGGCAAGCTGCTGTTCGCCGCGCGCATCATCCCCTACCGCGGCTCGTGGCTCGACATCGAGTTCGACGCGAAGGACATCGTCTACGCCCGCATCGACCGCCGCCGGAAGATCCCGGTGTCGTCGCTGCTGTTCGCGCTCGGGCTCGACGGCGAGGAGATCCTCGACACCTTCTACAAGAAGATCCCCTACAGCCGTGACAAGGACGGCTGGCGCATGCCGTTCGACGCCAACCGGCTCAAGGGCATGAAGGCGGTCGGCGACCTGATCGACGCCGACACCGGCGAAGTGGTGCTGGAGGCCGGCCGCAAGCTGACCGCCCGCGCCGCGCGCCAGCTCGCCGAGAAGGGCCTCAAGGCGCTCAAGGTGACGGACGAGGACCTCGAGGGGCAGTACCTCGCCGAGGACGTCGTCAACATGCAGACCGGCGAGATCTATGCCGAGGCCGGCGACGAGCTGACGCCGAAGCTGCTGCAGCAGCTGATCGAGAGCGGCTTCGACGAGCTGACCGTGCTCGACATCGACCACGTCAACACCGGCGCCTACATCCGCAACACCGTCGCGGTCGACAAGAACGAGACGCGCGAGGAAGCGCTGTTCGACATCTACCGCGTCATGCGCCCGGGCGAGCCGCCGACCATCGACACCGCCGAGGCGATGTTCAAGTCGCTGTTCTTCGACGCCGAGCGCTACGACCTCTCGGCGGTCGGCCGCGTCAAGATGAACATGCGCCTCGACCTCAAGTGCCCGGACACCATCCGCGTGCTGCGCCGCGAGGACATCCTCGCGGTGATCAAGACGCTGGTCGAGCTGCGCGACGGCAAGGGCGAGATCGACGACATCGACAACCTCGGCAACCGCCGCGTCCGTTCGGTCGGCGAGCTGATGGAGAACCAGTACCGCGTCGGCCTGCTCCGCATGGAGCGCGCGATCAAGGAGCGCATGTCCTCGGTCGACATCGACACGGTGATGCCGCAGGACCTGATCAACGCGAAGCCCGCGGCCGCCGCGGTGCGCGAGTTCTTCGGCTCGTCGCAGCTGTCGCAGTTCATGGACCAGACCAACCCGCTCTCGGAGATCACCCACAAGCGCCGCCTGTCGGCGCTCGGCCCGGGTGGCCTCACGCGCGAGCGTGCCGGCTTCGAGGTGCGCGACGTGCACCCGACGCACTACGGCCGCATCTGCCCGATCGAGACGCCGGAAGGCCCGAACATCGGCCTCATCAACAGCCTCGCGACCTTCGCGCGGGTGAACAAGTACGGCTTCATCGAGAGCCCCTACCGCAAGGTGGTCGACGGCCGCGTCACCGACGAGGTGGTCTACCTCTCGGCGATGGAGGAGGCGAAGTACACGGTCGCCCAGGCGAACGCCGATCTCGACGAGACCGGCGCGTTCACGAGCGACCTCGTGATCTGCCGCCATGCCGGCGACGTCGCGCAGTTCCCGCGCGAGCGCGTCGACCTCATGGACGTGTCGCCGAAGCAGCTCGTCTCCGTCGCCGCGGCGCTGATCCCGTTCCTCGAGAACGACGACGCCAACCGCGCGCTGATGGGCTCGAACATGCAGCGCCAGGCCGTGCCGCTGGTGCGGGCCGAGGCCCCCTTCGTCGGTACCGGCATGGAGCCGGTGGTGGCGCGTGACTCGGGCGCGGCGATCGGCGCGCGCCGTGGCGGCGTCGTCGACCAGGTCGACGCGACCCGTATCGTCATCCGCGCGACGGAAGACCTCGACGCCTCGAAGTCGGGCGTCGACATCTACCGGCTGATGAAGTTCCAGCGCTCGAACCAGTCGACCTGCATCAACCAGCGTCCGCTGGTGCGCGTCGGCGACGTGGTGCAGAAGGGTGACATCATCGCCGACGGTCCGTCGACCGACCTCGGCGACCTCGCGCTCGGCCGCAACGTGCTCGTCGCGTTCATGCCGTGGAACGGCTACAACTTCGAGGACTCGATCCTTCTCTCCGAGAAGATCGTATCGGACGACGTCTTCACGTCGATCCACATCGACGAGTTCGAGGTGATGGCCCGCGACACCAAGCTCGGGCCGGAAGAGATCACGCGCGACATTCCGAACGTGTCGGAAGAGGCGCTGAAGAACCTCGACGAGGCGGGCATCGTCTACATCGGCGCCGAAGTGCAGGCCGGCGACATCCTGATCGGCAAGATCACGCCGAAGGGCGAGAGCCCGATGACGCCGGAGGAGAAGCTGCTCCGCGCCATCTTCGGCGAGAAGGCGTCCGACGTGCGCGACACCTCGCTCCGGGTTCCCCCGGGCGTGACCGGCACGGTCGTCGAGGTGCGCGTGTTCAACCGGCACGGCGTCGAGAAGGACGAGCGTGCCATGGCGATCGAGCGCGAGGAGATCGAGCGCCTCGCCAAGGACCGCGACGACGAGCAGGCGATCCTCGACCGCAATATCTACGGCCGCCTCGCCGAGATGCTCGACGGCAAGACCGGCATCGCCGGGCCGAAGGGCTTCCGCAAGGACACCGAGCTGTCGCCCGAGGTCCGCGAGGAGTACCCGCGGTCGCAGTGGTGGCAGTTCGCGGTCGCCGACGACCAGGCGATGACCGAGATCGAGGCCCTGCGCAAGCAGTACGACGAGAGCCGCAAGCGCCTCGAGCGCCGCTTCATCGACAAGGTCGAGAAGTTGCAGCGCGGCGACGAGCTGCCGCCCGGCGTGATGAAGATGGTCAAGGTCTTCGTTGCGGTGAAGCGCAAGATCCAGCCGGGCGACAAGATGGCCGGCCGTCACGGCAACAAGGGCGTCGTGTCGCGGATCGTGCCGGTCGAGGACATGCCGTTCCTCGAGGATGGCACCCACGTCGACATCGTGCTGAACCCGCTCGGCGTGCCGAGCCGCATGAACGTCGGCCAGATCCTCGAGACGCACCTCGGCTGGGCCTGTGCCGGCATGGGCAGGAAGATCGGGCAGATGCTCGAGGCCTACCGCCAGAGCGGCGACATCGCCCCGCTGCGCGAGAACCTCGTCGACGTCTTCTCGGGCAGCCCGAAGAACGAGAACGTCGCGGACTTCGACGACGAGTCGCTCGTCCGCCTCGGCTCGGAGCTCACGCGCGGCGTTTCGATCGCCACGCCGGTGTTCGACGGCGCCCGCGAGCCGGACGTGGTCGAGATGCTCGAGAAGGCCGGTCTCGACCGGTCGGGCCAGGTGACGCTGTTCGACGGCCGCACGGGCGAGACGTTCGACCGCAAGGTCACCGTCGGCTACATCTACATGCTGAAGCTGCACCACCTCGTGGACGACAAGATCCACGCCCGCTCGATCGGCCCCTACAGCCTCGTGACCCAGCAGCCGCTGGGCGGCAAGGCGCAGTTCGGCGGCCAGCGCTTCGGCGAGATGGAGGTCTGGGCGCTCGAGGCCTACGGCGCGGCGTACACGCTGCAGGAGATGCTGACGGTGAAGTCGGACGACGTGGCCGGCCGCACCAAGGTCTACGAGGCGATCGTCCGTGGCGACGACGCCTTCGAGGCCGGCATCCCCGAGAGCTTCAACGTGCTCGTCAAGGAAATGCGCTCGCTCGGCCTCAACGTCGAGCTCGTCAATTCGAAAGAGCGGCCGATGCTCGACGCAGAGCGGCCCGCGGACGCGGCGGAGTGATCCGCCGCGCCACTCACAGGCCGCTTTTCAGTTTTATGCCAGACGGAATGCCGGGGGCGCGGAGCGGCGCGCAACCCCGGCGCCGTCGTGAAGGAGAGAGCCGATGAACCAAGAGGTCATGAACCTTTTCAACCCGCAGGCTCCTGTTCAGACGTTCGATCAGATCAAGATCTCGATCGCGAGTCCGGAAAAGATCCTCTCGTGGTCCTACGGCGAGATCAAGAAGCCGGAAACCATCAACTACCGCACGTTCAAGCCGGAGCGTGACGGTCTCTTCTGCGCGCGCATCTTCGGACCGATCAAGGACTACGAGTGTCTTTGCGGCAAGTACAAGCGCATGAAGTACAAGGGCGTCATCTGCGAGAAGTGCGGCGTCGAGGTGACGCTCAGCCGCGTGCGTCGCGAGCGCATGGGCCACATCGAGCTCGCCGCCCCGGTCGCGCACATCTGGTTCCTGAAGTCGCTGCCGAGCCGCATCGGCCTGCTGCTCGACATGACGCTCAAGGACCTCGAGCGCATCCTCTACTTCGAGAACTACGTCGTCACCGAGCCCGGCCTCACCCCGCTGAAGCTGCACCAGCTTCTGACGGAGGAGGAGTACATCACGGCGCAGGACCAGTACGGCGAGGACAGCTTCACCGCGTTCATCGGCGCCGAGGCGATCCGCGAGATCCTCTCGTCGATGAACCTTGCGAAGCTCGCCGACCAGCTGCGCCAGGAGATCATCGAGTCGACCTCCGAGCTCAAGCCGAAGAAGCTCGCCAAGCGCGTCAAGATCATCGAGGCGTTCATGGAATCCGGCAACAAGCCGGAGTGGATGATCATGAACGTCGTGCCGGTGATCCCGCCGGACCTGCGCCCGCTCGTCCCCCTCGACGGCGGCCGCTTCGCGACGTCCGACCTCAACGACCTCTACCGCCGCGTCATCAACCGCAACAACCGCCTGAAGCGGCTGATCGAGCTGCGCGCGCCGGACATCATCATCCGCAACGAGAAGCGGATGCTGCAGGAGTCGGTCGACGCGCTGTTCGACAACGGCCGTCGCGGCCGCGTCATCACGGGTGCCAACAAGCGCCCGCTGAAGTCGCTGTCCGACATGCTGAAGGGCAAGCAGGGCCGCTTCCGCCAGAACCTGCTCGGCAAGCGCGTCGACTACTCGGGCCGCTCGGTCATCGTGGTCGGCCCGGAGATGAAGCTGCACCAGTGCGGCCTGCCGAAGAAGATGGCGCTCGAGCTGTTCAAGCCGTTCATCTACTCGCGCCTCGACGCCAAGGGCTTCTCCTCCACGGTGAAGCAGGCGAAGAAGCTCGTGGAGAAGGAGCGTCCGGAAGTCTGGGACATCCTCGACGAGGTGATCCGCGAGCATCCGGTGATGCTGAACCGCGCCCCGACGCTGCACCGCCTCGGCATCCAGGCCTTCGAGCCGGTGCTGATCGAGGGCAAGGCGATCCAGCTGCACCCGCTCGTCTGCTCGGCTTTCAACGCCGACTTCGACGGTGACCAGATGGCCGTGCACGTGCCGCTGAGCCTCGAGGCGCAGCTCGAAGCGCGCGTGCTGATGATGTCGACCAACAACATCCTGCACCCGGCGAACGGCGCGCCGATCATCGTGCCGTCGCAGGACATCGTGCTCGGCCTCTACTACCTGTCGATCATGGCGGAGAAGGAACCCGGCGAGGGCATGGCCTTCTCCGACATCGGCGAGCTGCAGCACGCGCTCGACGCCAAGGCCGTGACGATGCACACCAAGATCCGCGGCCGCTTCAAGACCGTGGACAAGGACGGCAAGCCGGTCTCGAAGATCTACGAGACCACGCCCGGCCGCATGCTCATCGGCCAGCTGCTGCCGAAGCACCACAACGTGCCCTTCGACGTCTGCAACCAGCTGATGACGAAGAAGCAGATCTCGGCGATGATCGATGCCGTCTACCGCCACTGCGGCCAGAAGGAATCGGTGATCTTCTGCGACCGCATCATGCAGCTCGGCTTCACCCATGCCTGCCGCGCCGGCATCTCGTTCGGCAAGGACGACATGGTGATCCCCGAGACCAAGGAGAAGCTGGTCGAGGAGACCCGGCAGCTCGTGAAGGACTACGAGCAGCAGTACAACGACGGCCTGATCACCCAGGGCGAGAAGTACAACAAGGTCGTCGACGCCTGGGCGAAGTGCACCGACAAGGTCGCCGACGAGATGATGAGCCGCATCCGCGCGGTGCGGAAGGACGATACCGGCCGTCAGCTGCAGATGAACTCCATCTACATGATGAGCCACTCGGGCGCCCGCGGCTCGCCGGCGCAGATGAAGCAGCTCGCCGGCATGCGCGGCCTCATGGCCAAGCCGTCGGGCGAGATCATCGAGACGCCGATCATCTCGAACTTCAAGGAAGGCCTCAGCGTGCTCGAGTACTTCAACTCGACGCACGGCGCCCGCAAGGGCCTCGCCGACACGGCGCTGAAGACCGCCAACTCGGGCTACCTGACCCGCCGTCTCGTCGACGTCGCGCAGGACTCGATCGTCTCCGAGCCGGACTGCGGCTCGACCGGCGGTCTCGTCATGCAGGCGATCGTCGATGCCGGCCAGGTGGTCGCGACGCTCGGCGCCCGCATCCTCGGCCGCACCGCGGCGGAGGACATCGTGCACCCGAGCTCGGGCGAGGTGCTGGTCAAGGTCGGCGACCTCATCGAGGAGCGTGACGTCGAGAAGGTCGAGAAGTCGGGCATCCAGTCGGTGAAGATCCGCTCGGTGCTGACCTGCGCCACCAAGATCGGCGTCTGCGCCAAGTGCTACGGGCGCGATCTCGCCCGCGGCACACCCGTCAACATGGGCGAGGCCGTCGGCGTCATCGCGGCGCAGTCGATCGGCGAGCCGGGCACCCAGCTCACCATGCGCACGTTCCACATCGGCGGCACGGCGCAGGTGGTCGACCAGTCGTTCATCGAGTCGAACTTCGAAGGCACGGTGAAGATCCGCAACCGCAACGTGGTGCGCGATTCCGACGGCAAGCTGATCGCCATGGGCCGCAACCTCGCCGTCGTGATCGTCGACGAGCAGGGCACCGAGCGCTCGACGCACCGCGTCAACTACGGCGCCCGCCTGCACGTCGACGACGGGGACAAGGTCCGCCGCGGCCAGCGCATCGCCGAGTGGGATCCGTACACCCGTCCGATCATCACCGAGGTGGAGGGTACGATCGGCTTCGAGGACGTGGTGGAAGGCGCGTCGGTCAGCGAGACGACCGACGAGGCGACCGGCATCACCAAGCGCGTCGTGATCGACTGGCGCAGCTCCAACCGCACGGCGGACCTGCGTCCGGCGATGGTGGTGAAGGGCTCCGACGGCAAGATCCTGAAGCTCGCCCGCGGCGGCGAGGCGCGCTACCTGCTCTCGGTCGACTCGATCCTGTCGGTCGAGCCGGGCAGCCAGGTGCGGGCCGGCGACGTTCTCGCGCGTATCCCGCTCGAGAGCGCCAAGACCCGCGACATCACCGGCGGTCTGCCGCGCGTCGCCGAGCTCTTCGAGGCGCGTCGTCCGAAGGACCACGCGATCATCGCAGAGATCGACGGCACGATCCGCTTCGGGCGCGACTACAAGAACAAGCGCCGGGTGATCCTCGAGCCGCACGACGAGAGCATCGAGCCGCGCGAGTACCTGATCCCGAAGGGCAAGCACTTCCACCTGCAGGAAGGCGACGTGCTCGAGAAGGGCGACTACATCGTCGACGGCAACCCGGCGCCGCACGACATCCTGGCGATCAAGGGCGTGGAGGCTCTCGCGGCCTATCTCGTCAACGAGATCCAGGAGGTCTACCGGCTCCAGGGCGTGGTGATCAACGACAAGCACATCGAGGTCATCGTCCGGCAGATGCTGCAGAAGGTCGAGGTCGTCGAAGGCGGCGAGACCGAGCTGATGCCGGGCGACCAGGTCGACCGCATCGAGGCCGAGGAGATCAACGAGAAGGCGGTGTCCGAGGGCAAGCGTCCCGCGAACTACAACCCGCTGCTGCTCGGAATCACCAAGGCCAGCCTGCAGACGCGCTCGTTCATCTCGGCGGCGTCGTTCCAGGAGACCACCCGCGTGCTCACCGAGGCCGCCGTCAACGGCAAGTCGGACACGCTCGAGGGCCTGAAGGAGAACGTCATCGTCGGCCGGCTGATCCCGGCGGGCACCGGCGGCCTGATGAACCGCATCCGGCAGGTGGCGACCCGTCGTGACGAGCTCATCGTCGAGGAGCGTCGCAAGTCGGCGCTGTCGGAAGGCGGCGAGCAGCCGATGCCGGTCGAGGTCGCGGGCGAGCAGGTCGCGCACTGACCGAATCGCCGGAACGGCGGACGAATCGAAGGGGAGGGGGCGCCGCTCGGCGCCCCCTTTTCGTTGGAACCGGCTCCCGGCGCGGCCGGCACGGGCCGATGCCGGCCGGCCCGGCCGGCGGTTCCGCCCGTTCGGACCCGCCGGAGGCGGCCGAACGCGGCGCATGGCGCCCATGCGGGCGCGAAGCCGCGGAAAAGCGGCGATCCGGGGTTGACGCGGCGAGGGGGAGTCAGTAAAAGCGCCTCACTTGCCGGACAGGTCCGTAAGCGAATGTCGTCGGTGGCGCCTAGCAGCCGACCCTGCTCGCTTAAACACTGTCCTCGATCCGATGGCGAAAGCTGTTAGTACGCAAGATCGCCGTTCGCGGTGATCCTCTGCAACGCGAGTGCCGGCCGCGGGCTTCCCGCGGGATCGGCACGTTTCGTTTTGCGTGAACGAACGCGTTGCGCAAGGGCGGATCCGGTGGGCGGGGCCTCGTGCTCCGGGCCGGGTCCGGGTTCGAGAGCAGAAAACCTGTCCCCTGCGGCCTCGGCCGCGTGGCCGGACGAAGAATGGATTGAAGGGCCTAGAATGCCGACGATCAACCAGTTGATCCGCAACCCGCGCCAGGCGCCGGTCTATCGTGAAAAGGCGCGCCATCTGGAAGCGTGCCCGCAGAAGCGCGGCGTCTGCACGCGCGTCTACACCACGACGCCGAAGAAGCCGAACTCGGCGCTTCGCAAGGTCGCCAAGGTGCGCCTGACCAACGGCTACGAGGTCATCGGCTACATCCCCGGCGAGGGCCACAACCTGCAGGAACACTCGGTCGTCATGATCCGCGGCGGCCGCGTCAAGGATCTTCCGGGCGTGCGCTACCACATCCTCCGCGGCGTCCTCGACACCCAGGGTGTCAAGAACCGCAAGCAGCGCCGCTCGAAGTACGGCGCCAAGCGTCCGAAGTAATCGAGGCGCAGCAGAATTTTCCCGGCGACTTCGCCGGGGTGTCGAAGTTCGACGGGCCCAGCCCGCAGGAAAGAAGACGGAGCCGACCAGATGTCGCGTCGTCACAGTGCCGAGAAGCGTGAGATCAACCCGGACGCCAAGTTCGGTGATCTCGTCGTCAGCAAGTTCATGAACTCGATCATGCGGGACGGCAAGAAGTCGGCCGCGGAGTCGATCGTCTATGGCGCCCTCGACATCGTCGAGAACCGCACCCGCCAGAACCCGGTCGCCGTGTTCCATCAGGCGCTCTACAACGTCATGCCGCAGATCGAAGTCCGGTCGCGTCGTGTCGGCGGCGCCACCTACCAGGTTCCGGTCGAGGTTCGCACCGAGCGCCGCCAGGCGCTGGCGATCCGCTGGCTGATTTCGGCCGCCCGCGGCCGCAACGAGAAGACCATGGTCGACCGGCTGTCGGGCGAGCTGCTCGACGCCTCCAACAACCGCGGCACCGCCGTGAAGAAGCGCGAGGACACGCACCGGATGGCGGAAGCCAACCGCGCCTTCTCGCACTATCGCTGGTAATCGGACGGGGTTGGAGTAGAAGCCATGGCTCGCACGCACAAGATCGAGGACTACCGTAACTTCGGCATCATGGCCCACATCGACGCGGGCAAGACGACGACGACGGAACGTGTCCTCTATTACTCCGGCAAGTCGCACAAGATCGGCGAAGTGCACGACGGCGCTGCGACCATGGACTACATGGAGCAGGAGCAGGAGCGCGGCATCACCATCACGTCGGCCGCGACGACGACCTTCTGGAACGGCAAGCGCCTCAACATCATCGACACCCCCGGCCACGTCGACTTCACCATCGAGGTGGAGCGTTCGCTGCGCGTGCTCGACGGCGCCGTGTGCGTGCTCGACAGCAACCAGGGCGTCGAGCCGCAGACCGAGACCGTGTGGCGCCAGGGCGACAAGTACCACGTGCCGCGGATCGTCTTCTGCAACAAGATGGACAAGATCGGCGCCGACTTCGATCAGTGCATCTCGGACATCAAGACCCGCCTCGGCGCGCGTCCGGTGCCGATCCAGCTGCCGATCGGCTCGGAGTCGAACTTCAAGGGCATCGTCGACCTCGTCCGCATGAAGGCGGTCGTGTGGGAAGACGAGTCGCTCGGCGCGAAGTTCCACGACGAGGAGATCCCGGCCGACATGCTCGAGCGTGCCCAGGCGGCCCGCGCCGAGATGATCGAGGCCGCGGTCGAGCTCGACGACGCCGCCATGGAAGCCTACCTCGAGGGCAACGAGCCGGACGAGGCGACCCTCAAGTCGCTGATCCGCAAGGCCGTGCTGCACTCGACCTTCTTCCCGGTGCTCGCCGGCTCGGCGTTCAAGAACAAGGGCGTGCAGACGCTGCTCGACGCGGTCGTCGACTACCTGCCGTCGCCGGTCGACGTGCCCCCGACCAAGGGCATCGACGTCAAGACCGAGGAAGAGGTGGTCCGCCGTTCGTCCGACGACGAGCCGCTGGCGATGCTCGCCTTCAAGATCATCGAGGACCCGTTCGGCATCCTCACCTTCGCGCGCATCTACTCGGGCAAGCTCGAGAAGGGCATGACGCTCATCAACTCCACCAAGGAGAAGAAGGAGCGCATCGGCCGCATGGTGCTCATGCACGCCAACTCGCGTGAGGACATCGACGAGGCCTTCGCCGGCGACATCGTCGCCCTCGTCGGCCTCAAGGAGACCCGCACCGGCGACACGCTGTGCGACCCGCTGAAGCCGGTCATCCTCGAGAAGATGGAGTTCCCGGACCCCGTCATCGAGATGGCGATCGAGGCCGCGACGAAGGCCGACCAGGAGAAGCTCGGCATCGCGCTGCAGAAGCTCGCGTCCGAGGATCCGTCGTTCCGCGTCTCGACCGACCAGGAATCGGGCCAGACGATCATCAAGGGCATGGGCGAGCTGCACCTCGACATCAAGGTCGACATCCTCCGCCGCGCCCCGCACAACATCAAGGTCAACGTCGGCGCCCCGCAGGTCGCGTACCGCGAGACGATCCGCAAGCAGACCGAGATCGACTACACCCACAAGAAGCAGACCGGCGGTACCGGCCAGTTCGCCCGCGTCAAGTTCGTGGTCGAGCCGAACGAGGTCGGCGGCGGCTTCAGCTTCGAGTCGAAGATCATCGGCGGCGTCGTCCCGAAGGAGTACATCCCGGGCGTCGAGAAGGGCCTCAACTCGGTGCTCGGCGCCGGCCCCCTGGCGGGCTTCCCGGTCGTCGACATCAAGGTGTCGCTGATCGACGGCGCCTACCACGAGGTCGACTCCTCGGCCATCGCCTTCGAGATCGCGTCGCGTGCGGCGCTTCGCGAGGCGATCGAGAAGGCGAGCCCCGCGCTGCTCGAGCCGATCATGAAGGTCGAGGTCGTGTCGCCCGAGGACTACGTCGGCTCGGTGATCGGCGACCTCAACTCGCGGCGCGGCCAGATCCAGGGCCAGGACATGCGCGGCAACGCCAATGTCATCACCGCCTTCGTGCCGCTCGCCAACATGTTCGGCTACGTCAACAACCTGCGTTCGATGTCGCAGGGCCGCGCCAGCTACACGATGCTGTTCGATCACTACGAGCAGGTGCCCGCTGCGGTCGCCCAGGAGGTTCAGGCGAAGTACGCCTGAACCTGACCTCCGACCGACCTTCACGCACCGCTTCACGGAATTGATGGAGAAATCCGATGGCCAAGGAAAAATTCGCGCGGACGAAGCCGCACTGCAACATCGGGACGATCGGGCACGTCGACCACGGCAAGACGTCGCTGACGGCCGCGATCACGAAGGTTCTCGCCGAGACGGGCGGCGCGACGTTCAAGGCGTACGACCAGATCGACGCTGCGCCCGAGGAGAAGGCGCGCGGCATCACGATCAACACGGCGCACGTCGAGTACGAGACGCAGAACCGTCACTACGCGCACGTCGACTGCCCCGGCCACGCCGACTACGTGAAGAACATGATCACGGGCGCGGCGCAGATGGACGGCGCGATCCTGGTTTGCTCGGCGGCCGACGGCCCGATGCCGCAGACGCGCGAGCACATCCTGCTCGCCCGCCAGGTCGGCGTGCCGGCGATCGTGGTGTTCCTCAACAAGTGCGACATGGTCGACGACCCGGAGCTGCTCGAGCTTGTGGAGCTCGAGGTGCGCGAGCTGCTGTCGAGCTACGACTTCCCCGGCGACGACATTCCGATCATCAAGGGCTCGGCGCTTGTGGCGCTCGAGAACGGCGATCCGAAGCTCGGCCATGACGCGGTCCTGGAGCTGATGGCGGCGGTCGACGCCTACATCCCGCAGCCGGAGCGCCCGATCGACCAGCCGTTCCTGATGCCGATCGAGGACGTGTTCTCGATCTCGGGCCGCGGCACGGTGGTGACCGGCCGCGTCGAGCGCGGCATCGTGAAGGTGGGCGAGGAAGTCGAGATCGTGGGCATCCGCCCGACGACCAAGACGACGATCACCGGCGTCGAGATGTTCCGCAAGCTGCTCGACCAGGGCCAGGCGGGCGACAACATCGGCGCGCTGCTGCGCGGCACGAAGCGCGAGGACGTCGAGCGCGGGCAGATTCTCTGCAAGCCGGGCTCGGTGACGCCGCACACGACGTTCAAGGCCGAGGCGTACATCCTGACGAAGGAGGAGGGCGGCCGCCACACGCCGTTCTTCACCAACTACCGCCCGCAGTTCTACTTCCGCACCACGGACGTGACGGGCATCGTCACGCTGCCGGAAGGCACGGAGATGGTGATGCCGGGCGACAACGTCGCGATGACCGTGAAGCTGATCGTGCCGATCGCCATGGAGGAGAAGCTCCGCTTCGCCATCCGTGAAGGCGGCCGCACTGTCGGCGCCGGCGTCGTCGCCACGATCATCGAGTAATGGGCAACGTTTGAGGGGCCCGGTCGGGGTCGCGCGGTACGCCGCGTGACCGCGCCGCCAAAGGTGGAAGACTATGAACGGCCAGAATATCCGTATTCGTCTCAAGGCGTTCGACCATCGTATCCTCGATGCGTCGACCCGCGAGATCGTCAACACGGCCAAGCGGACCGGTGCTCAGGTTCGTGGACCGGTTCCGCTGCCGACGCGGATCGAGAAGTTCACGGTCAACCGCTCGCCGCACATCGACAAGAAGTCGCGCGAGCAGTTCGAGATGCGTACCCACAAGCGTCTTCTCGACATCATCGATCCGACCCCGCAGACCGTCGACGCGCTCATGAAGCTCGATCTGGCGGCCGGCGTGGACGTCGAGATCAAGCTCTAAGCCAAAAAAGGCGGGTGAGAGAGAAGCCATGCGCTCAGGTGTGATCGCACAGAAGGTGGGCATGACCCGCGTCTACAACGACGCCGGGGAACATGTGCCTGTGACGGTTCTCAAGCTGGAGAACTGCCAGGTCGTGGCCCACCGCACGGACGAAAAGAACGGCTATACCGCCCTGCAGCTCGGGGCGGGTCTGGCCAAGGTCAAGAACACGTCGAAGGCGATGCGCGGCCACTTCGCGGTCGCCAGCGTCGAGCCGAAGCGCGAACTCGCCGAGTTCCGCGTCTCGGTCGACAACCTGATCGACGTCGGGGCCGAGATCACGGCCGACCACTTCGTGGCCGGCCAGTTCGTCGACGTCACCGGTACGTCGATCGGCAAGGGCTTCGCCGGTGTCATGAAGCGCCACAACTTCGGTGGTGGCCGCGCGACGCACGGCAACTCGGTGTCGCACCGCTCGCACGGTTCGACCGGCCAGCGCCAGGACCCCGGCAAGGTGTTCAAGGGCAAGAAGATGGCCGGCCACATGGGCGACGTCCGTGTGACCACCCAGAACCTCAAGATCGTGCGCACCGACGCCGAGCGCGGGCTGATCCTCGTCGAGGGCGCCGTTCCGGGTGCCAAGGGCGGCTGGATCCTCGTCCGCGACGCGGTGAAGAAGAAGCTCCCGGAAACGGTCCCGATGCCCGGCTCGTTCCGCAAGGCGTCGGCCCCGGCCGAGACCGTCGCTGCGGGGGAAGGTGAGTGATGGAACTCGAAGTCAAGACGCTCGACGGCGCGGCCGCGGGTTCGATCGCGCTCAGCGACGAGATCTTCGGTCTCGAGCCGCGCGCCGACATCCTGCAGCGCGTCGTGCGCTGGCAGCTCGCCAAGCGCCAGGCCGGCACGCACCATGCGAAGACCCGCAACGAGGGTAACCGCACGGGCAAGAAGATGTACCGCCAGAAGGGCACCGGCGGCGCCCGCCACGGCGACAAGAACGCGCCGCAGTTCCGCGGCGGCGGCAAGGCCTTCGGCCCGGTGGTGCGCGACCATGCGCACGACCTGCCGAAGAAGGTGCGCGCGCTCGGCCTGAAGCTGGCGCTGTCGGCGAAGGCCAAGGGCGCGAACATCGTGGTCATCGACGAGGCGGTCGCCGCCGAGCCGAAGACCAAGGCGCTGAAGGAGCGCTTCGCGAAGCTCGGCTTCGGGAGCGTGCTCGTCATCGACGGCGCCGTGCCGAACGACAACTTCCGCCTGGCCGCCCGCGGCATCGAGAAGGTCGACGTGCTGCCCGTGCAGGGCATCAACGTCTACGACATTCTCCGTCGCGACACGCTGGTGCTGACCAAGGCCGCGGTGGCGGCCCTCGAGGAGCGGTTCAAATGACCAACCTCAAGCACTACGACATCATCCTGAGCCCGGTGATCACCGAGAAGGCCACGATCCTGTCCGAGAACGACAAGGTCGTCTTCAACGTCGCCATGACGGCGACGAAGCCGGAGATCAAGGCCGCCGTCGAGGCGCTGTTCCAGGTGAAGGTCAAGAAAGTGAACAGCCTCGTCCGCAAGGGCAAGGTGAAGCGCTTCCGCGGCAAGGTCGGCCAGCAGTCGGACGTCAAGCGCGCGATCGTGACTCTCGAGTCCGGTTTCGCGATCGACGTGACGACCGGCCTCTGACGAGAGCGGCAGGATCAAGATGGCACTGAAGCATTTCAAACCGACGACACCCGGCCAGCGCCAGCTCGTGCTCGTCGACCGCTCCGAGCTCTACAAGGGCAAGCCCGTCAAGGGCCTGACCGAGGGCCTCAACAAGTCCGGCGGCCGCAACAACCTCGGCCGGCAGACCTCGCGCAACGTCGGTGGCGGCCACAAGCGCAGCTACCGTCTCGTCGACTTCAAGCGCTCGAAGCGCGACGTCCCGGCGACGGTGGAGCGGCTCGAGTACGATCCGAACCGGTCGGCGTTCATCGCGCTGATCCGCTACGCGGACGACGAGCTCGCCTACATCCTGGCGCCGCAGCGTCTCGCCGTCGGCGACACGGTGATCGCCGGCCAGAGCGCCGACGTGAAGCCGGGCAACGCGATGCCGCTCGGTTCGATCCCGGTGGGCACGATCGTGCACAACGTCGAGCTGAAGCCGGGCAAGGGCGGCCAGGTCGCCCGCTCGGCCGGCCCCTACGCCCAGCTGGT
>LWCB01015099.1:0-10434 GCA_001630525.1 Coelastrella sp. M60 | reverse complement strand
ATGTTCAGGTTGAACCTGGGCTATGCGTCGTCTTTTGCTATATGTTTTACCCCCATGAGCCATGTGTTGGCTCCTTACGGGTGATAACCCTTAAAGGGTAACTTGTAGTAGTAGTAGTAGTAGTAATACTCCAGTTTAGCTAGCCTAGATGCAGCTTACCAGGCAGTTACCAGGCAGTTACCCGGTCCAGCTTGTCCCTAGTATTATGTTACCGGCCCAGCTTGTCCCTAGTACTATGTTATAGGCCTAGTAAGATGCAGGTCTTTTGTGATAGGCTGGTACATATGTACTAGGGCGTTAGTGATCACTAGGCATACTAGCCCAAAACACCTGGTCAAGCTAACAAGGCCAGAACGCATTCCCGCCACAGACAGCCTCAGTTCAACGTGCACTGCCTCACAGCCGCTAGAGATTGTGGTATTGATTATTCAACGGCACAGACTTGTTTAAAGTTCCGTATTGGTACTGGCGGCATGAAGGACCTTTTGGGGCTTGAGCAAGCAAACTGCTCAAGTTGATGGATAACCTGAAGCTGCTTGTGACAAGTCTGGCCTGAAGCTGCCTGTGCCCCAGCAGTTGCTGCGTATGGTGCGCTATAGCGCATACAAGCAGGAAACCAGATGTTGGTGTGGATACGTCAACCGCTGCATATTTTTCAACTATGTTAACATCAATATGTGCTGCTTTGATACGCCTAACAGTCAGACTTCCAGCAAGGTAAAGCCATTACAGAGTGCCTCGCAACCCTTTTGGATTCCTGTCTGCATTGCAAGCTGTGTGGATTGAAGATCATTGTCAACACTGGTGGCCTAAGGAGGTTGTGACAAGGTTATTGGCAGTAACACCTGATGTCACTTGATGATCTGGTAGGTTGTGCAAATCTGTGACAGCAGTTTCTGTCCTTGAGTGTGCACTGGACTGGAATGTGGTAGCTGTAGTTTGCAAGGGTTACAACAAGCAGTGTGGCCTTAGAGGTTGTTTATGCAGTGAATGCTGTTACATACTATGTGCTGCTTGTGCCAGGTGTGAAGAATACTAGAGATGTAGCAGAAAACAGAGCAGAGTGGATAGTACAAGGGCTGCTGGGTGATACCCCAGCGGCTGCAGCCTGTGATACTTATAACATAATTATGTTAACAAGTACTCAGGTGATCAGTGCGGACACCGGGGTGTTCCCCACACTGTGTAGCAGGTGTGTATAAGAAACACGGCAAACACGGTATGTTACAACAATGATAAGCACACGTCATGTATAAGAAACATAGCAAACAAGCAGAAAACATACCATAAAACATGCACGGCAGGTTGATGCACCATGCAACACGTCATGTGTAAAAGTGGTAATCAGGCATTACACTATACACACACATAGTATATGACAAACTGCAGCCATGCAACATGCAAGATGCCTGCAACAGCTGCACAATGGTAGTGTATAAGCAACATAGCAGACACGCAGACAACACAACATGAAAAATGCACAGCAGGTTGATGCATACTTGCCAGAAGTGCATGTGTGGTACATAGTTACTGCACAAGAGACACCAACAACACACCAACAGCATAACTTATACGACACAGGGTACCAAAATAGCACAATGTGAGACATAAGAAAGACACAGCAATCCGATTGGCACACAAAAGCATAGCATGCAACAGCCTGCATGCATGAGGTGCAACTGAGGCTGGCAATATGCAGATATCTCTCCATGATCCACCACAGATGATGATGATGATGATGATGAGCTTGTTACATGGGAGGTGGTCTCCTGAATCCATCAGTACTGCCGTGACAAGCACTGCCCTGGTCGCAGTCAACTGAGTTGACCAACAACACACGCTGTCGCAGCTAGAACAGTACTGCCCAGCACTCCACCATTTAGCCACAAGTGACCAGTGGGTATTTCGACCTGCTCCAAGTCCCCACACCCAAGTAACCAACCGCCATTGTGTCTGAGACACGATACATGCAAGGCACATCAAAGCAGCATGAACTAAGACAAAGATTAGGCTAGAGTACTATCCTAATCTGCTGGATTTGAATATGAGGAACAAGACAGTTGAGGCACAGATCCCTTGTGACCATGAGTGACATTCAATGCTAAGAAATGCTGAGCAGAGATCGGGACACAGACAAAGATCACGCTTACAAGATGTAAATCGTTTGTAAACTCGTTTACGAACGATCACGTGGATAATCCCTGAACCCTGGATCTCCTACAACTCTGCAGGCTATACTTAGTAGCTAACACAAAGCTGCCTTGCATGCTTGAGCTCCTCGAGCCTCGCATGCTGCACAGCTTGCTTGAATTCACCCAACCCACCCGCCCAGGGAGGGTTCATAGTTGGTGTGCAAACTGCCAGTGCGACCTTCAAGAAAAACCCAGTTTCTGACAGGGTTTAGGTCTCTGACAGTAATGCTGACTGTTCATTTCACACAACTGGCTTAAGCTTGCAAGACAAAACCCTGTGAGTCAGGGTTCTGCACCAGTCAGAGACACATATAACCCCTTCAGGACTGGAGAGTGTGTGCACCTGTCAACAGGTGTCTATCAAAAATTGCACATTGCGGTCGCTTTGGCAGTTTACACACCACATCCAGCCCAACACTTTATGTCCGGCCGTGATGAGACTGGCAACCCCATTCGTTATACATACAGCCAACATGGCTGAGCGTACTATCTGCAGGGGGTCTGGTATCTGAGCCCTAACTGTCATCGTATACAATATTCAAATATGCCATGTTGGCAACGTTGTGAATGACACTACATGCAGCCAATGGCAGTATATGTGGTCAGTAACACTGTTTGAATTGGTATATGAACTTGGAGGGAGGATGCATTGGTACTAATAATACAACAAGTCTGACAACCGTTGCTAAGTTGGCTAGGTATTGGTACAAGGCAATGTCAGCAGCTTATAGTGCAAACAGCCGTGACATGGACACTGTGAAATTCAATCCTGGCTACATATCACGTACATGTTTCATGGCAGGGCAAATCATAACTATGTGTTGTTCATTGCCAACAACTCCAATATCACACATGTGACATTTTCTGTCGAGAAAACCGACATGCATCATGCTGTGGTGACCAGCTGCACAAGGAGTACAAGCACAGAACAAACGAGCGAGCCGTTGTTGTTGCTCATACCAGACAAAGACAGATCATGCGATCTTGAAGCTTGTGACCATGTAGCACTAGCAATCGGATGCAGCCATTGACAAACAGTGGCAAGCTTGCAATGAGAACCCATTGGGAATGGGTAATCAGGTCACGGTGGCAAAACTTTTGAATCAGATGTTGCTGATGGTAACATTTTAACGCAGCAGCAAAAGGCTTCCAAGGTAGTGCAATTGGATGTGGCATGAGTAAAGGCAAATCAGTGCTTGTGAATGCTTGCAACTTCTGGCAGGCTGCAAGAAGACGATGCAACCAAGAAGCAGGGCAGTCAATAGCAGTGTTGCAAGCCAACTGACAAACTTGTGAAATGGTATTAGATGCACAGGCAACAAAATCATTCCAAGACTGCACTATTTTTTAAACACTGTGTACTGCACGGGCAACAAGCCATTATGCAGCAAACAACCCGAAATGGGGGCTGCACGCGGCAGACCATGCAGCCTCCGCACAGTTTTGTTGATGACTACTTGCATACGTAAATCAGTACATGCATCGGGGTCAAGAAGTTTGAACCCCATCTCTGACACCCAAAAGTGCAGCGTGATACTACTACAGAATGCATAGCATGTAAGTAAGCATGCACATTATACTGCAAACCAGCTGCACGAGCTGTTGATAACAGCATATGCAGCGGATGTAGCAGCAGGCAGACGGGCCATTGACATACGGCTCAACGTGGTGTCGATTGGATTAGCATGTATCAACAACCCCAAGTCAATAAACTGACGGACTTGTTCCAAAGGTATCTGGGTGGTGGTAGCAATGTGCAAAGTGGGAACTGAGCCACGCTTGATAGCCATAACTTTTGACTTGGTAGGTGACAACTGTAACTGAAGACCATACAGGGCAAGCTTCACCACATGCAGAATATCATATTGGTGGCTGTGGAGGCCAGCGACACAAGATCATCAGCATATTGCAACACAGCTAGCGGTCTCAAAACTCCATCACAAGTGATACCCAGCGACGGGCAGCTGGTATTGACAGCAGCAGTGATGGGCAATGTGTAAACATTGTACACTGAAGGGCTTAGAGGACAACCCTGTTTAACTGCGAGTGACAACAGGCTGAGTCAAACCAGTTGGCGTACGCATAACATACTGTGAACCATCATATAACCATCTTAACAGTGCAATGAGCTCATCAGAGCAGCCTATTTGATGACAAACTTCAAACAAGGTGTCATGGTGTACAGAATCACAGGCTTTATGAATATCCAAGAAAGCAACAAAGACAGCCTGTTGAAGGTCACCACGGTGGTAGCATGCACTCCAATCTTGCAAACAACGCTTAACCAACAATGGCTGCAGTATACTTCAATTGGGTCGAAAACCAAATTGTGACACACGGCTGCCTCAACGACATGACCGAATCTTGCAGTCATTATTTTGGCAAACACTCTGTACAACAAAGGAGTGACAGCAATAGGTCGGTAGGTTGCAAGAGACTGTCAAGGGCCTTTTTTGTATATTGCAGCCTGCATTGAACTTCAATACGGTATGACACCCGCCAGACAACAGGTAGGTGTTTGACATGTAGTATTGCAGACAGCAACACAGCAAGATGAGGACACAACAAATCACTAGCAACTCTCAGCAACACTGCAGTGCATGGAGAGTGCGTGAGGTAAGCACTGCCATGGCATGGGTTGGTTGCCGGTACAGGTAGTACATGCAAAGACAAAGACAACATATCATGGTACTCCATTGCAATTGATACTTTTTCACATAATTTGCGCACTCATGTGTAAGACCACAAGCAATCGACTGTCGTGCAGTATCATATCTAGTGCAATGCTTTACGCAATGGTGTTACACTGTTATTTATGGCATTTGGATAAAAGCAATGGGCTACCTGCACGTGCACTGCACCACCGGTGCCAGCAGAGCACTTGTCAGAGATACGGCTGACATCAGTCAATAGTCAATACAATATGTTGTATAGACTTTCTGATTGCTATAGGGTCTTCCATGTCAGCTTGCCACAACCTTGGCACCAGAATCATGAGCTCCAATATTAGTCTACTCCAAGTGGAGGTGCACCTTCAAGCAAAGCTTGCAGATGACGTGGAAAGCTCCTGGACAAACGTAGGAGACATTGTTCCTCACGTGCTTGGACCATTGAGTACCCGGATATTATGTTGAGAAGGTTGTGGGCTTGAGGATGTTCAGTGGTTGCATGTAAGCAACATTGAGAACAGCGTTATTGATGATGATGAGCGTACGTCACAAGCAGAAGTCCCTGTTGCTTTTTGCAGCACTCGGCGGAGTGATTGTCGGCGGTCACCGCGGGATCCTTCAGCGGAGCCAACGCCACCGACCCGCCGATGTATCAGTGGTCGGGCATCCCAAACCTTCAGTTCTTGTGAAGTCTTGTATTTCATTTGATGCTCGGAAAGATGACTTTTGCAGGCAGACTTGATGTGATGCTTATGAGGTCGTGCAGTGCGTGTTTGCCAAACACGTGAGAAGCTGTGAGTCACTGTTCTGGGACTTGACACAACTTGTGTTTGCAGCTTGTGCAATCCTGTAACAATTGTTTCATAGCTTTTCAGATGAACAGTGCAGTCTTTGAGGTGTCTGGATGTCCCAAGAATGCCGCTGTTTCTGCGTGGCATGTCCGCATGCATGCATGCAGCACTGCGCGCGTGCTTCAGGCCGAAGGGAGATAAACGTTTTGCTTGTTGCACCTGAATTTGTTTCGTGGCATCAGTATCTTTTGCTGCTAGCTTGTGTACCTACCAGGTTGACCTTACATAACATCTTTTAGATTCGTAGTGATACACCTAGAGCCCAGTGCTCACTGTGCTGCTACCACAGTAAGATCAATGCATATAAATGCATCAGAGATGCTGCGCTGTGAGTTCCTTCAGGTGTATTTGCAGTTGTATGTGGCAGATGGATTGCTGACACAGAACATGCATGAGAACATGTCTCCGAGTCAGCCCTTACAGCACTTCTCTGGGTGGCGGCCCCTTAGAAGCAGCGTGTTCAATCTGCTCATACTGTCGTTGCTTCACTTCGCTGCACGAGCCGAATTCTCCTTCCTTTCCACTAAACATGTAACACATTGTACGGTACATGTCTATGCGCTATCTACTTGTTACGGGACATCCCTCACACGATTATCGGATCTTATATCGATTACGAAGAGAACTACCTTCCTCCTGATTTCTACATGCGGGTTACGCTTGGGTTACTCAAGCTCCCGAGTTATCATAACCTGACGGTCCGCATGGCGATAGGTAGGCCGGGGCTATAAGTGTACTGAAGACCCCTCGGAGGCACGTATCACGTATCGGGTTTATTCCCATTTTTAATAGCAGTTCTACTGATATTCTCTTGAGTAGCAGTCCTACTGCTACACTACTGCGGCAGTGCTGTGTGCTAGCCAGGGTCACTTAGGCGGTGTGACGGCGCTTTCTGAAGCCACACACTGTATGAACTACCCAGCAGCCACAGCAAAAATTTCATCACCCGCGCGCTGTCTGAAGCCACACCATGCGATCCCAGGTACAGTGACCACTCAGTGGTACCGGGTACCCCAGCCATAGGGAGACTTTGACAGTATATAACAAAACGTGTTGCTGGCTGTGGGAGTGCAGGTGATGAATCCCCAATGCCCTAGTATAAGACCGCGCAGGAGAGTTGCAATGGGATTAGGTGAATTCAGGCATTATATCTTGGCAGACACTCTTTTCAACCAACACAGGAGTTACTCTATTCAACACAGGAGTCACTGTGATAGCAATAAGTCAGTAGTTTGTAGCATACTGCCAAGGACATTGTTTATACAGCAGCAATGTATGACATCCGCCAGACAACAAGTAGGTGTTTAACATAAGTTTTGGAGACAGCAACACAACAACCTTTAGAAAATAGCAAATTGCTTTATTGTCAGCCAGCATTGCACCTACATTGCTGCATGAACCAAACTCTTTGACACCAAGATGTTGTGGAAACAAAAGTCACTAGTAGTTGGCAACTTTCAGCAATGTTGCAAGAACACCGGCTTTGCAAGCGCACCCGTCAAATTAAGCCGCTTAATTTGAGTGTTGTTGATAGTCCAGCTAAAGGTAATGACAACAGCCCTTGAGGCCGATACATTGATGCTGTAGCAGATGCTGCTGTGATATCACGTATCACACCTTCAGTGAAATGGCAGCCTGTCGGTTTATGTTGCAACTGCTTTCATCATCACGAAGAGGGGGACTAGGCATATGAGTTGGTGCGCACACTGTCAACATGTAAGGTATGGATTCATGAGCTGCTATAGTTTTGGATACGGTGAAGAGGTACGTTCATGGAACAACTCGGTGGCAGTGTGCTCAACTGTCAACAACTGTTGTCGTGAGCGACCATGCCTGCTCACCTGTTGACACACAATTTCACTGGCAAGGACCATTGTTAACCACCACTAAGTTCCTGTTACAGGCCCCGCTGAGTCCAACACGCAGCGGATGGCCCTGAACAATGCCATGTGTGCTCACAGGATGCAAGCATAATAATAATAATCACTGCTTTACAGCCATAGCCTTGCGGCCATCGGCCCCGCGCCTCAAATCTCCCAGTGAGTCGCTCACTTTCGGACAAGGCGGTGATTACTATCCTAACTCACTTGTGAGGATGCAAGCATAGATATTGGAGAGCCTCACGGTGATCACTGGCAGTCTCACAGCGTGGGCCACCTTCAAGGTGACGATCAGAGACAGGCGAAGCTGACAACCATCTCTAGAGGCTGTCTCCACAACAGCTGATTCACACAGGAGCCACAAACAGTAAAGCCGCTGCAGCATTTGCACCATCTGCTGCGCATAACCCTCTTGCAGCTGTTCATCCACCACAACCACAGCAGCAACAACCAGCTGCTGGCGATGCACGGAAGTTTCAGCAATGCTGTGCACACAGCTTTGGTTTTGCTGAAACTTTGGTCCTACAGCAGCTGTGTCCGCAGCTTTCAGCTGAGGTTGACCATAACCGCCCAATCCATCAGACCCAACACCTGCTACAGCAGTCAGTGCCAGTCATGCAAACACAGCCCACCACTGCTGCAGCCGATGTTGGATTGCTACGTCACAGACAGCAGCAACAGCAGTCGACAAACATGAGCACACGTTTTAAGAATGGTGCAGCAGCTTCAGTAGCTTCAGCAGCTGCTGGCGTTGGCATTGCTGCTCGGCATTAACGGTTGATGTTTTCAGCAGCAAAAACGTTCCTGATGCACATGTAATAGAAGCACAACAACAACAGAAGCAGCAAGCAGCAGCCACAGCAGCAGATGTGGATGACATATGTTGACTAGTGTGCTGATGTTTCATTGCTGCAGCAGCAGCAGCAGGATGCAGCGGCATCCCTTGCCGGAACCAGTGACCGTGGGTGATAGCTGGCGGACAGCTACCAGTACGTAGTTGATCATACATGGCAGCAGGTTTACCAAGACCAGCACTGCTCTCACCCACAGCCAAATTCCGGCACATTCAACCACAAGAGCATGGCCTCCATTGGCATCCCGGCCCAAGAGCTACATACCAATCAACACTGGCAGCAGGTGGACAACCACCACCTGAGGCTCACACACCTTGAACAAGGGACAGCAGCAACAGCAGAAGCAGCGGTCGCAAGCCTTGCAACAGTTTCAGCTGTTTGGGACAGAGCTTCAATTCATTTCACCTGCAATTTTGCAGCAGCAGCAGCAGCAGGCACATGGGGAGCAGGTAAGGCGCAATGCTGGTATAGATGTTGCTGCTGCTGCTCCACATCTCACTGATGTTCTGCCTCAGAGGCAGAGTCTGATACATATCCAGCAACAGCAGCTGCTGCCGCATGATGACTTGGAAGATGATCTGCCAATGCTGCAACTGAGCTTAGACTCAGAAAATCCTTCTGAGTCACCATCAAATTCAGAATTGGTCACCAGCTCAGAGCGATCAAGAGATCCAGTGTGCATTGATCTTGATGATGGTCCGACCAGGCAGCAGCAGAAGCAGCAGCTGCGGCAGCAGTCCCGTAAGATAATGCTGAGTCTTGTCATGCATAATGATGGTAGTGCTAAGATGGAGCAGCAGCAGCGGCGGCTTCCAATTCAGCCCCAGACTTGCCTCGCTGGGTTGAGCAGCAGCGGCGGCAGCATCATGCTGGCAGCAGCAGCAACAGGGCATGATCAGGTTTCAAACAGATGTCTGTCGAAGCCATTTCAACAGAAACCCCAATCTGTGACAGCAGCAGCAGCAAAACGCAAAGTACCGGGTGGCCGCATAGGAGCGCAGCAACATCATGACCAGACAGCTGAAACCACTCGGTCAGTCCCTGCTACTGCAGCTACAGCATTGACAAGGTCTGAGCAGCAGCAACAGCAGCAGCAGCAGTGTTTGCAGAAACAGCAAGGGCAGTGCCTTGAGTTTATGAGCAGAGCTCAAAGCAAGGTAGCAGTGGATGAAGTTACTGTGCATTCAGCAGCTGGTGCAGCTGATCGAAAATAATAGCAGCAGCAGCAGCAGTTGTGCCGTTTGGAGAGGCTGAGGAAAAGGGCAATGCGGACCAACACGATGCAGCAGCAGCAGCAGAATAAGAATGTTGTTGATACGACACCTGCTGACCCGGACATTGCTGGTCCTGCCGGTATTGCTGCTGGTACTGCTGGTACTGCTGCTGCTGCTGCTGGTGGTGATGGCAGCAGCAGTGATGTTGCAACCCAGCTTGCTCAGACAGCAAGGATTGTGCATCAACCGTTGTATCACACACTGTTATCACTGCTCAAAACAAACATGTTGACTACAAAAAAACAGCAACGGCAGCGACACCCGCAGCCGCAACAGCAGAGTTCAGCTTTTGCAAATGATACTGCTTGCTGCTTGTGATCAGGAGCTTGCCAAGCTGTCGGACAGCAGCTGCAGCAGCAGTCCCAGCAAATGCAGATGATGGTGCTAGAACCACGGCTCAGCCCTATACTGGTGTTCAAGCTTCTCAACATCATGACAGCTGTAGCAGCAGTGCCAGTACAATGCAACATGCATCCGATGGGAGTCCCATGCAGCAGCAGCAGCAGCAGCAGCAGCAGGAGGGAGGTGGTGATGATGATGATGGCTGGGATGATGCAGAGCAACAGCAAGACCAGCAGGGAAGAGGAAAAGACACACAACATGCTGCAAAGCACAGGCAGCAGCAGACCAAGCAACAGCAGGGACAGAAGCGGCAGACATCAGTTGATGCCGGTGGCCGGTCTGAGCTGGAATCTAGGGCCCCTTCTGAGGACC
>LWCB01015098.1:0-18580 GCA_001630525.1 Coelastrella sp. M60 | reverse complement strand
ACTGAATGCATGCAGCGCAATTACCAAGCGAGGGAGCTACCTCTGCTGATATGAAACCGCTGACAGTCTTTGCTGATTACTGCATCACAATCACAGCTGCATATGATCACTATCTTCACATCCTTCTTGTGCAACAGCAGTACCGACAAGATAGGGTCATCATACACAACACACTACTGCTGGAAGCCCAAGTTCTGAACATAACCAAACGCACCAAATACACGCCATCACCACTTTGAGTTTCATCACCGTGGCGCCTCTACTGCTGGCTACCATGGACTGCATTCCATCAGAATCTAGCTGAGCTGAGAAAGGAAGGTTTGGAGCCCGTGGTCAACTAACACACAATACGTGAGGGGGATCACAAAAGGAGTATCACATCCTTTGTTTGGATAGTCAGTCTGCTTTGTCTTGTACTTATCTCACTGCCCTCTTGTTCTTGACCACGCGCCCCACTGTTTCTGCCAAAGTATCCCCAATGTAGCGGATGTCATACGCCAACAACCCACAAACATCAGCAGCAGCAGCTTTGCCCTCCTGCACCTGCTGCTGACTGCTGCCATCACTGCGGCGACCAGCAGCAGCAGCAGCAGCAGTGGTGCTTGATGCATTGCCACCAACACGTGGTCTCTTCCCTACCACTGTTGCAGTACTGGCAGCAGCAGGGCCAGCAGCAGCAGCGGCAGTGAATGCAGCAGTTGCTTTCTTCAGTGCATCAGCAGCATACTCCACCAATGATTTCTGCAAACCCCCAGCAACAAACTGCAGCACGTTCTTCAGTTGTGTATCTGTCAACAGCAACACCCTCAACACCTGATACTGCAGCCACACCATACCAACCAACAAATCCTCGGCCTTGTGGGGAGTGCCAACCGCTGCTGCTGCTGCTGCCACCTGCTGCTGCTGCTTAGTGCTCGCTAGCCATGTTGCAGCAGCAGTGAGAGCAGCGGTAAATGGTTCGAGCAGATCCTCTGCTGCCTTGCGGCGTTCTTGGCGTGCTTCAGCTGTAAGTGGCTCTTCTACTTGTGCTTCATCTTGCTGCTGCTGCTCTACCTGCTGCTGCTCTGTGAGATCAACTGCTTCAGGTGTCATTTGTGTATCAACATCCTGCACCTGAACGACATCATCATCATCTTCATCTCCCTTTTGCTGCTGCTGCTCCACCTCAGAAGGGCTTGCTGCCGCTACTGCAGCTGAATCCACCTCCTGCTGCTGTGGCTGCTGCTGCTGATCAACACCAGCCTCAGTAATCATCACATCATCATCACCATCACCTGCCAATGCTGCATTGGATCCTTGAGCAACCTTGCCAGGCAGCAGCTGCTGCTGCTGCTGCCCTTCCATTGGCATTACGTCCTCTACTGGCTGCTGCTGCTCTTGCTGTTGTAATGCAGCAGCCATTGCTTCTGCTGCTGCTGCCGCCAACTCCTCTTCTCGCTGCTGCTGCTCTTGTAACTTGGCCTGTTCAGCAGCATACTGCTCTTGCAGGACACAAGCTTGGTAGATCGCCTCAAACATAACCTCAACAAACATGCTGCTGCTGCCAGCAGTCAAAGTGCTGCTGCTGCTGCTACATTTACGAATTAGAGCAGCATCCCAAGCAGCAGGGGCATGCATTACGAGATCTAGCAGCTGCTGCAAAGCACGAAGAACGAGCGTTTGTCCTGTATTAACACCTGTTTGATCATCATCTGCAACAGACAGCTCAGACTGATCATCATCATGACGGCGATGATCACGAGATCGATCCTGATCTCGATCTTCATCTGCTGCTGCTTTGTCTAGATGCTTCTGCAATGCAGCAGCAAGTCCCTGCCACACTTGCTGACTCAGCATTCCCAGCACCTGCTGCAGCATATCACAGATGGAGAGCAACTGCTGCAGCTGCTGTGCATTGGTGCTGCTGCTGCACACTGCTACCGCCGCCACATCCAGCAACGCAGCACAACCACCGCTGCTGCCGCTGCTGCCGGTCAAGGATGACAGCCCCAGCTGCAGCATTGATACTAGCAGCTGCCGTCTCTCTGACAGCAGATTCAACCCCTCCTGCTGCTGCTGCTGATCTGAGGGCTCACTGTACAAGGCCTTGATGGCTTCCAGGCAAGACTCCAGCATAATCTCTGCTGCTGCTTCAGAAGCAGTACTGCTGCTGCTGCTGCTGCTGAGACTTGCCTTTGCAGCCCCTGCCATGAGCTCTACCACCCCATCACTCTCAAGACTCTTCATATCCCACACAACACTGTTAGCTACAGCAGCAGCAGGTGGTGGTGTTGCTGCAGGGCTGCTGTTGCCACTTGCTGCTTCTGGAGCAGCATCACCATCAGCAGCAGCAGCAGCAGTAGCAGCAGCAGCAGTAGCAGCAGCAGCAGTAGCAGCGGGACCACCACTGCTGCTGCTATCAAGTGCCCAGAACTCCACAAGGAAAGCTAGCAGCTGCAAAGATCTTGAATCTGTTGAGAGCAGCTGATCCAGAGGCTGCCTGAATACAACCGGAACGCGAGCCAGCCGCCAACGAAGTACCAAGGGGTCTGGAGTCTGCTGCTGCTCTAGCAACAGCAGCAGTCTTCGGCGTCTATTGGAGCGAGCTTCATCCGGAGGACTGCCATCGCCAAGAGGAGCTGTGATCGTGTCTGATACATTGCTGCTGCTCGCACGTCGCTGCCGCTCGATGTGGCGCCTCTTGCGTGCTGGTGGATGATCAGGTAGATCCAGGCTGGAATCATCTGCACTCAGTGCTGCCTCAGCACGCCGTTTCCGCTGCTGCTGCTCTTTCTTGACTCTTGTAGGGCGACCACCACCAGCAGCAGCAGCACCAAACGGCACCTCACAAGCTGTAGCCAACATATGCAGTGCATGAGCCGCATCCATAGCAGGACTTGCAGTAGGGTTCTTCCCCTGCTGCTGCGGTGGCTTTGCCTGCGGCTTTGGCTGCTGCTTGGTTGCCAGCTGCTTGCCCGGTGCGTGCTGCTGATTCATCTTCTGCTTATACAGGTCTTTGACTTGCTCCCACAACTCCTTCACACTGACTTTTGTCCCTACAAACTTCAGGAACTGAGTAGAATGCCCCCCGCTGTCATAATTCAGATGGTCCTCTGCTTCCTTGCATGTTGCCAGGTACCTATCCCCACACGCATGACACAGCAGTTGCTGCTTCTCACCCTTACGGCCAGCTGCTGCTGTCACGACCTCAAAGCGTGCTACTGCAACTTGGCCCAGGTTGTCTACATAATCCAAGCGAAGCCCCTCCTTGAGCAATGCACGCCGCAGCAGCATGCCTGAGTCCCCACCAGGAGCTAAGCTGAGCACTATCAGGCGGTCCAGTACATAAGTACAGACCTGCTCAATATCTGTTGGCTCAGTAACCTCAGGCGCCTCAGATCCAGGTATTAAAGGTTGGCAGCATAGAATGACCTTGCCATTGGCCCCTTTGCCATTGCCAGCTGCTGCAGCTGGCGGTGCTGCTGCTGCTGCTGCTAGGGCGGAGTCATCTGCAGCAGATGCACTGCTGAGTCTCTTGGGCTTTACACCAATGCTGCCAGCACGAGTGATGACATCTGGCACTGCTGCTGTTACATCATCATCACCAGCAGCAGCAGTGCTGCCTGCAGGTGCAGCAGTGCCTCCTGATCTGCTAGGTGTGACCTCCTCTTTCACCACTGGCTGCTGCTTCAAACTCACAAACTTGCCATTAGGACCTCTGATCAAGTGCTTGTTGTTCTTCGCTGCTCCGCTGCCAGCATTGACAGCAGCGCTAGTAGCCAATGGCGGCTTAGCACTCTTGGCAGGAACCTTTACCACAGCAGCTGGCGCAGGTGACACTCCCGGCATCTCACCGCTGCTGCTGCTATTGCCTGCTGTCTCATCATCATCGTCCGCTGATGTTGCTGCTGTTGCTGCTGCCACCGCTGCTGCTATGGCTGATGCACCGGGGAGCTTCATTGCATTAGAGGTGCCCTTGACACGTGCAAGATGCTTCGCTGCACCCGCTGCTGCTGCTGCTGCCGCCTCAACCTCTGCATCTTCAGCAGCTGAGTCCCAAGGCAGGCCCCCTTCTGCTTCTGTTCTCAGCGGGAAATGCTGGCAACCCAGACATACACCCTCACGCACTTTGGTGTAGGTCTGCATGGTGTACAAACCATCTGCATTGCCTGTTGCTAAGGCGCAGTGGGCGTGGTAGCTATGGCAGCAGCTCTTGCAGTGCATGAGCCGCTCCTGAGTGGTGCTGCTACTGCTGCCGCAGAGAACGCAGAAGTCCAGCTGACTGGTTGATCCGGCTTCCTCTGCTGCATCAACTAGGTGCTGCAGCTGCAGTCCACGAAGGGCGAGCAGATCATTGATGAAATCTTCATCAACATCTTGCTGCTGTAGTGCTTTTGCTGCTCCTGAGGCAGCAGTGGACGAGGCTGATGGTCCTGCATTGCTGCTGCCTTGCTGAAGCAGCAGCAGCTGCTGCAAACATGATAGCATCTGCTGCTTGTTGGGTGCTGTGTACGGAGATGAGCCCTTCTTACTTCCAGGCTGCTGAAACAGGTGGCAGCGGCGGAGGTACGCACCCAGCGCCCGTGCTTCCAGACCAGAGCTTTTTGCTGTTTCAGGAGCAGCTGATGTGGTCTGTCCATATGGAGGTGCGCCTGCTATCAACCACAGTAAATGCGGTGCAAGAGCTGGCCCTACTGCAAGCTGCAGCTGCTGGAAATCATCTTGCTTTGCAGGCCGGTGGCTGCTGGTCATGTGCCAGATGATTCTGTGGTGCAGGATGGTGTAAGCCAGCTGCTTCAGTGGTTTCTGTTGCAGCAGCTCGTCAGAGAGCAAGATCATGTGCGCTGCTTCAACACATATGAGTGCTGCGGCACGCTGCAGGGGCAAAACGAGGCCTTCATCTGTATGCTGTTGGACTTGCTGAAGCAGCGAGTTGAGGTCTTGCTCAAGGGCTGGTTCGTGCTTGTTGAGGAGCTTCGACCAGGAACTGTTGTGGCCACTGTGAGCGTCCATGAACTTCAGGGCAGCTGCTGCTTTCTGAAATGGTTTGCTGGTGTCCTCGCAAGTTGAACAGGTGCAGAGGAGTTCCTGCAAAACAAAGCAGTATGAAAGCACACAGGCAGGTGAGATCAAGGAGGAAACGAGCAGAGAACGTTCTTGTTACACATAAGCCGCGGAGTGTGTTCTCAACAACTTGCCAAAGCATACTGCATTGACTATGGTGTGTAAACAGACACTGGTAGCATGCAAAACAGCAGGTGTTGTGTGATACCATGACCTTCAGATCATACAACAGGTATGCAACGGTACTCACTGGTGGATCACAGAGTAGAACTAAGCTCTCCGCATCTGTCAGACGGACAGTAAGGGACCAAGTGAAGCCATCCGGCCACAGGAGGCTGCTCACAGCTCCTCTGCTGCCCGCTCCGCGGCCCCGCCTGGTTGGCTGTACAGAAGCAGGTCCGCCCTGCACTACCAACTTAATCCCATCTTCATTTATCTCTATGTCGGCCTGCATGTCGACGATAAAAGACGGTTAGGAAACTACGCCTTCGCCATTACTGAGGGCAAATGAAAACAGATGTCACAGGGCCCGTACCTTGTTGCTGGAACACAACTTAAGAAGCGCTGTGATGGTGGATGCCACTGAAGGTCGCTCCGCAGTGCTCAAGTCTTCTGCGCTGAGCTGCAGGCGCTGCATTATTCTGGTGGGGAGCTTGGTTGGGCCAGTGCGCTATGGCTTAAGCTGTGTTGATACAATATACATCATCGCATTATTATTGCCTTTCGTATCAGAATATGATCATCCATCCACAACAGAGAGACTGCTAGCAAGAAAACACGGGGATGGTGCTTATCACCGCAGCTAGTGCCTTCACTAGTATATCTGAAGTGGTATGGCGATGATGTGCTATGGGTTAAGCCAGCGCTGTCGAGAAGGCTGAACGTTCAAACTCGCGCTTGCACCCTGCCCGAAGGTGTGTGAGGCTCTGATTTCCGGGCAGCATGTGCTTCCTCCAGTAATTCTGAAGGATTTTATTGGTTATGCTTGCTTTCGAGTCCCAATCTGTCATTTGTTGCTTCAGACAAAATCTGCCGACGGTAATGTCCGGGACAGCGGTTGTCGATAGCGAGGCCGTCCACTGCGGTAACTGCTGCAGCGGGCCCGAAGTAGCCAACACCTTGGCAACATCATCAACAATGCAAGCGCATGTCGTGTTGTACATTGCACCATCGAACAGTGTTGCTGCATGCAGCTACGGAAGATGTCGCAACCATGTGCTGACTGATCTGTACAGTACCCTGTTCAGCTTCAGGGCATGGTCGAAGTCTTGACAGGCTATACGAAGATCGAGGTGTGACGATATTCAGGCACAGAAGCCGGTCGAGCTACACAACGGGGTGTGACAATGCCTCCCGCAGTGCCGACTACCCCGCTTACGGCCAGATACCTCTCACATCATGTAGATTGATATCACTCACAGCTGTCAAGCTGTGCGTTACCCTTGTGCTAGCATCTAGGACTCCAGGCCTATGTACTCCGGATCTGGGGATGTCATGCATGATCACCAATACATTTCTTGTGGCTGCTTGACCAAATGGCATGCAATTGATTCAGGTTGGATCCAGATTGGATTGACCCTGGTGATATATCACCAAGGCATTTCAGGGAACTCTTCGAGGTGTGAAAAAACAACACACCTACCTTCCAGCTTGGCTGATCACATCCAGACAGCCTGTGCATGAGTTACAGCAAAAGGGTTTGGTGCAGCCAGGTGCCTTGGGTTTGCAAGTGCTTGCAAGCGACTCCCCACTGAATGTATACCAGCAAGCTGACAAACTGTTGGTCTCTCTCTACACCCTGGCAAACAACCAAGGCACAGAACAGCTGCAAAGCTACCAGCAGGGGGTGGAAAGGTGGCAACTGAGTGTTACTGGGCAACAGCAGCAACAACAGCAAGCTGCAGAGCAGTGTACCAGACATCAGCAAGAGCAAGGTATGAAGCAGCAACTACAACAGCAGCAAGAGGAGAAGCATGAAAAGCTGAACCGTTCAACCGGTCTGGCAGAGCAACAGCAGCAGCAGCAGCAGCAGGAAGGTGGTAATGATGGTGGCTGGGATGATGCACAGCAACAGCAACACCAAGACCAGGAGAGCAGAGTTCAAGAGACACAACATGCTGCAAAGCACAGGGAGCAGCAGATTGCAACCAAGCACAGCGTCAGAGTTGTGGAGAGAAGCGGCAGCTCTCAGCTGGTACAGGTCTTCTG
The DNA here is from genome assembly GCA_001630525.1 of Coelastrella sp. M60. Lineage (NCBI taxonomy): Eukaryota > Viridiplantae > Chlorophyta > Chlorophyceae > Sphaeropleales > Scenedesmaceae > Coelastrella > Coelastrella sp. M60. Next base: position 11,329 of record LWCB01015098.1, on the reverse strand, counting down.
CTGAAGTTGGAATGTATGGTCTCTTCTATTGGTCCTCAGAAAAAGCGCAAGCATACCGCTGATGGCAAGCGGGGGGACTCAGGCAGAACACTCAGGCAGCTGATGATCAGCCGCGTGAAGATCTCCAGGAGCTGTATGACCAAGATGGTGATGGCAAGTCTCAAAAACCCAGCCTGTTCGTTTGGTGAGTACACAAACAGCTGAAGCTAGCAAGGCATCGTCACCACTGTTTACGTTGTATACAAAGTTGTATACTGCAGCACAGCCGACGGTGTGCTCAAACCTGTACTTGTCAGTACATGCTAGGAGATGATCACTTGCACTCACGCTTTCGCATGCACTGCTGATGTAGGGGTAACCCGGAGTTGATGTGTCACTGATGGGTGCCACCCCAGTGGGGTTGGTGATCACCACGTGTACTTCAGCGACTATACACTGGCATCCCCTGGAGATACAGCATCAGCACTGAAAGCTCTTTATGCACCGGAGTGTGCCATCAACCTGAGGTGTATTCCCCTGTTTGATGTAGCTGTCTGGGCTCAAACAAAGAAGCAGAATCTACAAATGCATGCAGAAAGTTTCGGTGACTGTCTTACACGCAAAGAACTGCAGGATCTGGAAGACGCCCTTGACAATACTGCGAGAGTATGAGTTGTTGACGCAGCAGACGCACGCCATAAATTTTGCAAAGCTAACAGAGCAGATACAGCAGAGGCTGCAATACAGACGCCAAGCTTATGGGCAGACAACAGACCTGGATGATTAACCTGGGAGCAACGCAGATGAGACTGTTGCTTCAGGTGTTGAGCTGGTCCTACTGCTGTTAAAATGCACAGAACACAACAAAGTGCAAGCTGCATTTGTGCTGTTCAACGGATCAAGATGTAGCATTGCTTCTGTAGTTAAGGTTGACACATTGACTATACCGGTCAAAGTGTCACATGAAGGCTGACTTGTGTTGCTGTTGCAGACAGTGACAAAGGCGCTGTCCTACAGGATGGTGCATCAGCAGCAGCAAGTGATGAGCAGGTTGATGCACAGCACACTCCAGCTGCACAGCATGATGCAGAATGCTTGCCTGACTACGGAGTTGCTGGAGAGGATGCTGAAGCAACCGGAGGTGCTGACTCAGCACGCACCACATCTAAGTAGTTTACTACTACGTATACAACAGGCCCGGGTGGCTTGGGTGAATTCTTGTGTGTGATACTACTTGTTTAGGATGCCTTTTATGATGTGGACAGGATCTTGCAGTAATTACAGCTGCCTGCAGGCATGTTGCTTCAGGCCGCCTAGCAATGGCTTTACATAAAATACTTTCAGTTGTAACACGCAGTGCTTGACTTTGAGCTCTCTCAAGTTACATACCTAGGCAGGTGAACAGTGTTATGCCGACACAGCCAGCAGTACAGCAATAGAATGAATCAGCAGCTGCACATGTACGTAGCTGCTAACTGGTGTGAGTGTGGTGTCCATGCAGGTGTTATTTATCAAATGCGTTGCGCCAGCGACCAGCATGCAGGTGGCAGCAGTGACTTGTTCAAGTCAACTTCAGCTAGCTCTACACAGATCTAGAGTGTCACAGCTCCATATCAACCACTGGCAGTGCAGCAGCAGAGCAGTTCGGGTGCACTGGGAGCCGGCAGTGGTGGTTCCATCCAGGCAACCTTGACTCAGTTTAGGCTAGTTGCAGTTTACACTCCATACTATGGCACATATGTGCATGTGCACTGCAGTGCCAAGACACTGCCTTGGCACTGCAGGAAAATTAAATCAATTGCCAATTGAGAAGTTCTCAACTGCCATTTAATGGTCAATCTGGACATCTATTTGAACTTGAAGATCTTGCTGACTCTAAGGTCTAGACCTTCGGAATTGTTGGGTTCGGCTGACGCACCAGGCTGGACAAGCAGAGGGTGATCATCAGAGTCGATGAATACACTGTGGCACTCAGCTTGGCAATTGCAGGCACTCAGCTTGCAAGCTGCTGAATGACGTGTTTGCTTTGACCATGCCTAGCAATGCCTTCAATGGCGTTGCAAGTGTTGTATGTATTGTAGCTGTCACTTTGAAAGCAATGCTTTCTCATTCAAGCAGTCTCCACATGCAGCAATGTTATCATGGTAGCCATGGCAGAGTCAACCCTTGCAGCCAGCCTTGCACCCTGGGCAATGGGTGCGTGTAGAAATCACATACTGGGCTTCTTGCTGGATTGAAGCGCACTCTTGTAAATGGATGACTCTCCGTTAAATTTATTGCCATGGGCATCCTTGTCAGATGTTTAATCACGTTGGCTGGTCAGATACACATGTACAAGAAAGGTCAACATTTTGCACTCATTGCCATTGCTGACCATTGGGCCAAATCAATGCTTTGAGTCACACTGGCAGCATGTCTGGGTCATGCTAGCAGAAAGCGCTGTGCAGTGCGCAACCCTGGTTAAGCATGAAGCGGCAAACAAACAGGCCGCAGACATTGTATAAACGAGTTGGCCAAGCAACAAGTAAGATGCCTAGTACAGCTCTACATGGCTCATACTACGATGATGCAGCAGCAGGAGGCACAAATACCAGATATACCACCTGTAATGAGGAATCCAGACCCACTCGGGCTTCAAAATTCCAAGTTGTGTATTTAGAAATGCTTTTACCGTATGAAACATACAAAGCAAGCAGGGCCTTACAGAATGAAATATCATACTTTATAAGACACCAAAGCAAGGGAAACCATTCTCACGTAGCATCTAACAGCATCAGGTTCTGCACAATGCCCTTGTTGATGAACTAATTAATGAAGACCCTGGCCATGGCCCCTAAAACATCACATGAGTGATATTCAAGAGTGGGCCTGCATTGTCATTTCCCATGACATGCAAAGCTGCTCGGCTGCCTTGCACAATATGCGCCACTGTGGCATTAACATCAACAACACATGGTTTTGTGCGAGCACACCCGGCGTCCTTTGAGTTTCATGAGGCTGATGAAGTAGGTCGCAGCTTGACAAACACATGTGTCAATATGACTCCTTCAGCAAGTATTAAGCTGACCCTTTCAATATGCCAATGCCAGGGTATAAATAGTTCATGCTGCTCAGCCTTTTCACAAAGCTCAACACAGGTTCGACTGAAGCACATCAGCAGATAACATACCTTGATACTCACACACACGCACACACATGTGCAGCACACCATCTTGAAGAAGTTACCTATAGCAAATAACTGAAGGCAGTGCACACAGAAGAGACACACTGCAAATAATCAAACATAAGATGCCAGTGCCCTGCTTCAGAGGGCAGGCAACACACTGCTGCTGGAAGCCATTACTATGTCACACCTGACGACACAGCCCACTACTGGAGAATCTAGCATGCATTGGTGATTCTTAAACGTTCATGCATGACATTTGGGCCCAGGTGATACCACCTAACAAAACATGACACTTTCTTAATCGACTGCCAGAACATGGTGGCCAGTTGAACAATATGCATGCACAAGCTGCACCATGTCCAAATTGACTACTCATCCATAAGCCAAGCAAGGATGGAGGCACAAACACAATCCAGCACTGCAACCTCTGAAGCAAAGCAAACGAAGCATGACACTGCCAACAACATGTGCTGGGTGTTATACAGCACAACGTACTAGGTCCAACGCACACTGCCAATCAGCATGGACAAACATGGTTACAAATTGCCGGGCCACGTCATCATACAGTCGTAAAATATCTTATTACGATAGCAGAGAGTTATCCAAAGACTTTCCCGTGAACAGTGATATGTAACTACTTCGAGCTGAGCTGTTGATGTTGCAGCTCTGGGGCATTTTACCAACCACGTCACACCATCTTACTTGCCAGTAGGACGGGGGGCAGTTTGTGCAACACCCACGTTAACAGGGATACCTGTGCGGCTGTTGATCACCTTTGTGGCAACTTGAGAATTGCGGGCAGCCTGTTGTGTCTTGGCGGGTCTGGCACCTGTTGCTACTGCTTGCCTGATATTTGCTGAAGCGACTTGCTGAGCAACCTGAGTCCTGGCTTGGTTGGCACCGCCACGGTTGCCTTGCAGCAGATGACGACCAGTTGGTCGGGGGGCAGTTTGTGCAACACCCACGTTAACAGGGATACCCGTGCGGCTAGCGATCACCTTTGTGGCAACCTGAGAGTTGCGGGCAGCCTGTTGTGTCTTGGCGGGTCTGGCACCTGTTGAGACTGCTTGCCTGATGTTGGCTGAAGCAACCTGCTGAGCAACCACAGTCCTGGCTTGGTTGGCACCGCCACGATTGTTCTGCAGGAGGCTCCTTTGGTTGCCTGCGCGCAAGGGGATATACAAAGCGGGGTGACTAGGCAGCGGTCGTGCATAATCACCACCATATGCTTGCTGCCAACGCCAAAAACTGCCGATCTAAATGCTCACCCTCTTGGATACAACCGTTTGTTACTGTACTATTGTGCTGGTGCATTGTACACACATGCCTGAGCGTTGTGATCGATATTCCGATGGTACTGTATCTGGGCAAGGAGGCGCACAGGACAGCCAAGTACTAGCACAAAAAACGCACATCTATAAGTGGCAGTTAGTAAGCTTTGAGCGGCAGAAAGGGGACCACAACTGGCTACAGCTGCCTGGGGTGAGCTCACGCACCTGAAGTCTCGACATCGGCCCTTGCCATCAGACAAGACGCAGACAACAACACCAGTAGACATATCAATGAGTAAGTGCGCGCCATCGAATGAGAGCAACTTGCTGCGGCCTGTTCAGATAGCTGTGCAGCCAGTATGCAATGCGGAGAGGTCCAAGTGGTAGGTCACACAGAGTACATGTGAGCGATATCATTCATGCGTGCTCAAAGCAGTGCGGTGTCGTCTTGATGTAGTCGCTGTTGTGAGAAGGCGAGGTGTCACTTGTCCCTAGTAACCAGTAACACGCCAGGTGCGAGGTAAGCCGATACCAGTATTTCAGCCACTTATAAAATTTAATGTAAATATATAAAGATTAATGCACTGCCCAGAACACCCCGTACTGTCCTATCGAGCAACGCTGTAAGGTGACAGACAAGGTACGTAGTGCAGATCCGTTGATCAGGTTGCAACTGTATCAACGTAGATCGTATCATCTTGACACAAAATCGAACTGGTTCCAGTATCTCAGTACCTTCCATATAGTCGTCGTGGTGTAACTGCCGACCGTGCCGAGAGCCCCGTTCACTTCTAGCAGCGCCAAGTATCCGGGGGTATGGTGGATTACTGCGCCACACACACTTCATTCTGCTTGACTCCAACTTAAAGTACTGTGCCGCTTCCCGGTTTGCAGAAAGAAGATATTCTTTTTTGTGAACCTGTACCTGGATTGGAACTCTTACATCGATTGGCCTCTGGAACAGTCGTGCGATAGTTATCAGGCATATAAACAATGCACAGGCTTCTGCTGTTGGTGGCTCTGATCTCTACAGCGTCGGTGGGCTCTGTGCAGGTGAGAACGTCCGAGAAGAATCTGGTTGTGCAGATGCATGCTCATATGTTGCATTTGAGGCATTGATCTGCTGATAATAAGCTCATTGTAAGCATTCAAACACGCGCCGATCAGCCATCAGCACACTTTAAGGCGGTTGCCATCGGCAGACAACCACAACCACCCGGTGCTGGAAGGATCGCTGTCACTGTGCTTCTCGGAAAATTGCTTGAGCACCACACCAGCAGAAAGCTTTTCCCACTACCATGAGGCCTGCTCCCGTTCTGTGATTTCAACCAGTCTGCCAGCCCGCCATATATCGCGCAATATACCCACGTCTTATTCCTGCTCGCATCAATCAGTTATCTTGCGGTGTCTGGGATATTTGATAGGCCACAGAACACAACACGCTCTCTAGACACGTGTGATCTGGTAGACAATACCTTGGACAATTGTCCAAGTCACCTGGCCCACCTGGTCACCAAGTCCAAGACACTTGCAAGTCACCTGGCTAATGCTGTTCTGGCCGACTCGCAGATCAGCACCATAATCTTTGGAGCTCACGCACATGTCGTGTTGCTGCTGCAACGCAGGCTGCCGAGGATCCATTGGCAAACAACTTGCCCGATAACACAGACAACAGGTTATGGAAGCAAATGATCTCTAAGTTGAACCTGCTGGCTGATGATGAAACCACCCACTTAACCATGTTTGCTCCAACTGATCGGGTAAGCTCGTCTTGCACCTTGCTTTCGTTAGAGCTCTCCAATTGGGTGCCAAAGGCTGCATCTCTTGCCTGCAGGCTGTGGAAACCTTCTTGTTTGAGATAGGGCTGACATTCGATGAGTTGCTTGCCAGACCTGTGCTGGTGGACTCCATCCTGTCATATCACCTTGGTAGGTTATGCCCCTGACAGCAGACAAAGGCAGAGATGGTCGATGCACCAGTGTGTCACAAAAATCCACTCTCAGAGTCAACTGGAACATCAACAAACAAGCATTGCTGCAATGGAGAGAGCTTATGTAAAGTCCGATTGCCCGTCCCAGATTGTGAGATTGTCAGCATGACTCCTGGTGTACTAGATGCCAAAACATGCGCATGTTCCTGACCCATGTCTCAGGATGCAGACCCAGTGTCACTGGCCGGGCTAGTGTAGTCTCCCATGTACTAGTACAACTGTCTGCTGAATCTGCCTTGCTCAGTTCCTGGGGTCTCCATCGAGGACTTCTTCACCAAAAATGAATTTGATGGCAACAGAGACCTGATCAGTGGCGACCCAGACAAGCCCACTGAGATTGTTACTGGTGACCCCAATGACGTCCTTCAGGCGTACAGGAGCCCAACAACAGGCCTGGTGACACTGGTGGATGTGCAAGGAAACCGTGCTGTGGTTGTTGGAGACAAGATACAGAAGGGTAACCTGGTGTATGCCAGACAAATCTTGTCAGAGCTGGAAGGAGCTTTCAGAGTCTTGCATCTCCCAACACACTGGTACTATCCGCAAGTGCCTGCCTGACACCTTGCCAGACATGTTGGAACATCCGTGTTTTGTATGTTCAATGAGGGTTCACCGTGAACCCTCTGAGAATCGGTACGGTCCTTGTTTGTGTTGACAGGCAAAATTGTCTTCTATGACATCTCATCCGTCCTGATGAGTTCCAGCTACTTTTTTAACGCATTGGAGGCTATCAGATTCTATCCCCAGTGGACCGCAGCTGCTGACCTGTTCAGCAAAGCAGCCTTGTACTCTAACGGCGTCTCTGAGAGCATCAAGGGTGCCACCGAGAGCACCTTCCTGCTGCCAAACAATGATGCACTTGGTAATGGTGTGGCTAGGGCTCTGGTCAATGCACCTGCTGGTGACCTGTCTCAGATCATTGAGTACCATATTGTTTCTGGTGAGTCCACTCATGACTCGTGTATGAGTATTCACGGCTGTGTGTAGCCGTTCAAGTATCAGCCGTTATGCAGATGTAGGGACAGTCACGCGTGTAGCCAGGATAAGCCAGTAGATATAAAGCACTGATCTGTGGCCTGGCTTGGGTAAGCAGAGCCAACAGCAGAAGCACTTGCAGCAAGATCATCATCATGATCATCGCTGTATCAGTGGCAATGACGACTGCAAGGGGCTCAGACAGACCTGTTTGATTCTACTGCAGACTGGGTACTGCTGATGTCTGCAACAAGTAAGACCTAGCTAACGTGTAGTCACCAGTGACAGTGTCTGCAGATATGCCACACTTCATACAAACAGCCCAGCATTGTATGCTCGTCGGATGTGCCGTCAACTGCTATGCTATCTTTCCGTACTTCACAGGGCTCAGGACTGTCCCTGCTGGCTGGCCAAATGATGCCAGAGTCCAGACCCTGTTGTCTGATCGTGAGATCACTGTAAGAGTTGGCAAGAGGTGAGTTCCATTGATGACCACGGCCGCTCTGCAGCCCTGTTACGCCTAAGTTCTCTGCAAGTCACCTGGCTCTCTCATTGTGAGACAGAATGATGCTTGCTTAATCGATTGTTACCCGAATTGACACTCGTTGACAACCACTGAGGAGACTTCAGCACACCAATGCGACATATCCACTGTTGTACATATGGATTGCTGCAGCTGTAAAGCAGATCAAAGGTCAATTGAGGCGTGCGCTGCACACAGCCCAGTTCACAGCAGTCGACTGATACAGTACTTGTTGGCACCTTGGTGCTGTCAGCACAATGTAGTCACGCTAGTGTCAGTGTCTGTGATCGACCTGCTGGATATCATTGTGTGCTGTTTTGTCTTATGTGTTCAGGTCTGTGCCGGACCCTTACACTGGAAACCAGGTTGAGGCCCCAGAAATCACTCTTGTAGCAGACTCTGGCAAGAAGGCAAGAGTGGTGGTGTTCAACATCTTCGCTGGCAAGGTGGGTCGCCTATCAATCATCTGTACACACTTGCCCTGAACTGCAACATCTCAATGCGCCAAGTGCAGAATGTGATGCTTCATCAATTGTCGCTGGAATTCCAGAACCTAATCAGCCAATTGGGAAGCCATGTACATGTCACAGGTCTGACTGCAAATACTGATCTATATGAGCTGTGTTGCCTGGCACTTTGAGCTGTGTTGCCTGGCACTTTGGCACAAACACCTGCTGCAACAGCAAAACCACTGGCATAACATGGCTTCTGCATTTGTGCTTTCTGTTCGTGTTGCTGCAGTCTGTAATCATGTCTCTGGATGCTCCACTGCTGCCAAACATCGCTGCTGTGGCCAAGCTCACCGGGGGCAGTGGTGGCCGTAAACTTCTGCAGAGGCACCGCAGCTCCCGCAACCGCAGTGCCAGCAACTGGGCTGCTCTCAACACACAGGCAGCTATCAGATCAGCGGTGAGCCCGCGGGGGAGGGCTTAACTACTGCTGACGCATTCTTTGCAATGCAATTTGTTCAACAATATAGTGTTCAGTCACTCATCTATCACTGATTGGCCTTTGTGCGCTGCTTTTGTCAGTTGTCAAGTCATGCCTCGTTTTGCAATTGGAGGAAGCCCATCAAGCATCTTCGATACCAGCATAGGCAGTCTTCATTGTATGCTTGCCTCATGAGCTGCCAGTGGGTGAGAAAGTTGGCACAAGCTGTCATGCAGCAGCTGAAGCAGCAATGCTTGCTGGTTGCTGCTGCTGCTGCTGCTGTGTGGCAGGCCCAAAGTGCCTCTGCACAGAGGACTAACCGTCTTGACTGGACTCCACCTTACTTCCGCAATTGACCAACTGAGCTGGGAAGCCAAACACCTGGTGCTGCTGCTGCTGCCATTTGCTTCCATGTCCCTACAGGCCAGGGGGAGAACTCCTGTAGAGTATGCAACAAGAGCTGGTGTGCGCAATGCCCAGATGGCAACTGGCTGTGTGAACTGCCTGAGGTGGGGCTGGTAAGTATGAGAATCAGGATAACTACGTGGAGTATTGCAGCAACGCTGCTGATGATGGTTAGTGTGAGCACTTGAGTGTGTGAATATGCATGTTGAAACCTTTGGTCGTGTTGATATATCTGGTTGCTGTTGAAATTCTTGGTTGGTTTTTGAAACCTTTGGTCCGTGTTGAATCTTTGGTCCTTACTAACACAATTGAGAATGTCAGAAATAATATAGGAGCTGTTGGTGGTGGTCAGATTGGCGTTCAAAACACCATTATGAGCTTGTTAGTCCTTATAAGGGCAGTTGTTGAGCCTCTATGGAGGGTCTTTCCCCGGGATTCGGCAACAGATGTTGCCATGGATTGTTGTATGCTTTATCCTTCAGTCAATCAATATGTTGACTAGTTGATGCTCTCTTGCCAGTGATATCCAAAAATTTACAATGTTGTGGTGGTACAGCACACTTTTGACAGCAGACAGCGGCATACGGCGCGTACGCCTTGAAGCAGAACGGTGACTTTGCATGTTCTTTTTAACACATCACTGAAAGGGGGTGTTGCACCTCCCGCTTTGCAGATAGGCATCATTGCCCTGCAGATTGAGCAATGGATCCTGCTATTGATTTATCAGCAGGAAATGGTTGCAGACTGCTTGTTGTTGTTGTTTGAGGCTCTCTGCTTGCCCTTTTAAGCATGTCAGTGCAATTCTGTTGTGTTGAGGCAACGCTGTGGGACTGCTGTAGCCTGTGGTTGCCTACAGCCAGCTGCAGTGTTGCCTGTTGCTTGGCACACTGCAAGGTCGTTGAGCACTTGATACCCTCGTGGTTTTGTTTGTGAACAGCTTATACTCTTTTCCAGGCTGCAATGCCGCCTGCTATATAAACTCTTTTACAGCTGCAACACATTTGTGTCTGAAGCAGATCATAATCATTGTCTGCTGCATGGTGTGCTGTGCATGGTATGCAACACAATGCATCTACCAGGCTGCCTGCAGCTTTACTTTCTGGCGGCATATGTGCACCTCGTTGTTGAATGTATGTCAGATCAAGGCTGGCGTGGTGAAGTCGGGCTTGTGGATGCATATGCCATCACAGGATGTTGAACCTAGGCAGCATGGAACAGGGTTTATTGTGCCCAGACCGCCTCAGGGCCAGTGGGAAGTTCAACTCCAGTGGAAATCTGCGAAATTCAGCTTAAACCAGCCTGGTTGGTGTAACCAGTCAGTGTGGTACTGGTAACAAGTGTTTGGAAGTTCCCTGCAATCGTTTTTTGATACTACCGGAGTTCCAAGTGGTATGACAATAACGATGGATAATGATGGGAGTTTCAAGATGCAATGTTATGTGAATATCAGACATTTGATGATTGCATCAGGTAAGCTATCTAGCACTGCGGCACTGGGGCCGGCATGGCACAGCGGCAGCCGTGTACACGGAGTTCAAAAACGTTTCCCGGCGGCATGGATGAGTTGGCCACGCCATGCTGAGCATACTATGGGGCGAGCTACTAACCGGCAATTGTCGCATTGTGTGCAGATAATAAATGGTGATATTGGTGTTTGTGGACGAGAAAGGAATTCATCATGTTACCCCAGCTTACAGCGAGTGACAGTGCCAGTAGTAGCGGCCCTAGCTGCATGATGCATAACCATGTTCTCTCCCGTTCATGTAAATGCTATGCGTTGTGTGTGCTTTCATGTTTCTGATATACTACTATGCTGGCAGGTGCCCCACCACCTGTTGAAGAAAAGGATACTCAACTTTGACTCGTGCCGTCGGAAATATTGTAACCCCTGCAGCAACTTGTTTCAAGCTTGCTGAGCCTCAACTTGCGGAAACGTATAAGGAAAGTTCGTTTCTGAAACCAGCCTTGCCGGCTGTGCGGCTTGCCTGCAAACAGCCCCGCGTCATGGCTTGCCGGAAAGTGCGTTGCAAGCTCGTGTTTGCTGCAAAGACTTGGTGATGCAGAAAGATCCTTTCCAGCGAAGCGTTGCG
>LWCB01015097.1:0-15760 GCA_001630525.1 Coelastrella sp. M60 | reverse complement strand
AAGGGCGTATACATCGTCTGCCCTGTCACCTATGGAGAGAGGCCGCTGCTGCTGCTGCTGCCGTGGAGATATGTCTGCAACCTGCACAGCATCATAGCTGAAAAACACACAGACAGGCTGCAGCTCAGCTTACTGGTAACAAATATACAGTAATTAGTATGACTACGGTAATTGCCAACACTTGTTACCAGCTGGCTACAAGGGAGATGGACTGCCTCGTTCACCCTTGATGTCCAAGATTGTGATAAGGATCAAGCTGCAGCAGTATGGCTGAGATGATAATCCACAGTCTTCAATCGAAGTTCATGCGTGTAAAAAGATCTGCGTCCCCAGGTCTGCAGTTCTCCAGCAGTACTGATTGATTGAGACCATATCCTACAAAATCAGCTCATCATCATCTGCAGTGAACTTGATGCACTGTGGTTTCAGTTATGCTCCCTAGCACACATTTCACCTACCTGTCTATCAACAGGTTTGCTGGCTTCAGGTTGCCATGCTTCAAGCCATGTTCATGAAGCCACCACAGAGCCTCAGCAACATCACAAGCAATGCCAAGACGACCCTGCAGTCACAACAGTAGCTGATATCACCAGGGCCTGTCAGGGTGCATGATACTGTTTATCTTGCATATGCTGCAGAATGCTTGACTCAACAAGAAGTTCTGTGAATGTACAACAGCTGTTGCAAGGAGTGGCAAGGGTACTGCTAAAAGGCGATGCCATCACTTGCAACAACACCATACTGCAGTGTAGTTACAACACATACACATACATTACATGAAGCAGCAACGACACTTCACTCGACAAGAGCACATACATAATATGTCCGCCGCTATCATGATGCCTGTCACTGGGTATGCCAGTGACAAAAAACACTCTGTAGTATCCTGAAAGATTTAGAAGTCTGCTAACTAATGCACACCAGCCAAGGCAGACTGCTGCTGCCATCTGGTCCAGCACTTCTCAATCTTTGTACCAGATTCCCACCTTCAACAAACGGAAACACTAGAGCTCTTCTTTCGTAACAAACTCCCAGCAGTGGCAGCAGGCTCTCGTGATTGAGTCCTGATAGCAGCCTGACATAAGACTTAAAGTTAACTGCTGCTGCTGCTGCTGCTGGGAATGAATCAGATGCTGCTGCCAGTGAAGCTGCTGGTATGCTGCTGGTCGATGCAGTTTTTGTTGCAAACTCAGCTTGAGTGTCTTTTCCTCTAGCATCCTTGGTGCTAGCAGGAGATATGCCAGTAACACAATCAGGCTGTAGTACTACGCTGGACTTGGTGAAGATATTTGTAGGTAGTATCTTGACTGTGACCTGTAAGCCACTGAGATTGGCTCTGAGGTGAGTTGAACTGTCACAGTGGAGTTCAGCTGGGGATGAGGTGACAGCAGCTGACTGGGAGCAGCAGCAGCAGCAGCAGCAGCAGCAGTGGCAGCAGTGAGACTGATGCAAGATTGTGGCAGCAAGTATGTGCATTGATATACTGTGCTCATGATGCGCAGGCAGTGCTGGATGACAAGGTGACGGGGGACATTATAGCTGAATGCAAAAACAGACTGTTGCTCTGCCCCTGGGAGGACTGCTAGTGGAGACCAGCATGTAACGTGTGTTGCTTCTGCCAGGACTACGGGTGGAAGAAGATGGCAACAGTACTATGTCGACGGTTTAACAATAAGTTGCCTCAGTTCTCAAGCAGGTGCTGATGAGGCTGTTGCCCTTCAGAACCTGGTTTGTATGCAAGCTCCCTTCACAGCAGGGCATGCAAGACAAAACATGCCTGTGCAGCAAGGCACCCCAGGACACCAGAGAGAGCTGCTAACATGCAGCATCATGATCTCCTGACCTTGAAAGCTGAGTCAATGTCCTCCGCAGAAAACTCTGCGACGAAAAAGTTTCCATCTGTCTCTGCCATGGGTCGCGGGCAGCCAATAACTCCTGAAAAGATCGCTGTGCTGCAAACAATGCACCGGATATAAGATATAAAGAAAGGTAGCTGTTGACGGCATACAAACCTAGTGGACAGGATTGTATCGCATCTTTTGCTGTTTGGCGCTCAAAAGACATTTGGCTCCGATTGCATTGCACGGCTGATCAAGAATTATGCTACGCAATAGCGTTGAAGCTGTTTCTGGGCAATATCTCGGGCTCGGAAGTGTTCGATATTCCGAGACTTCACTGAGCAGCTTGCGCGGTACGCTCCTCAACTTCTACAAACCTCTGTCTAATCACGTCGCGAAAGAAGGCATGTCGCTGCGAGGCGGTGATGAATGATTTGAAACGCGTGTATGGCAAACATACCAAGCACCGCTGTGTTGCTCAGCTGTTCTGGCGACACAATGAAGTATCAGGCGACCGCCGCTACTGCCCAGGTGGAGCAGCAGTGCATTGCAGCAGCAGGCGACAAAGGAAACGGTCCACCGCGTGTGAATGATCTGCAATAAGGACGTATCCAAGGTATACTCCTCTCTGCCAACGTGATGCAACTTATGTGTAGTGTTTTATAGACTGCTATGTTAGGAAATCCAACAGGCTGCAGCTTCGGTTGAGGATTTGTGTCAAATCACCTCCCATGTCATAAGCTCATCATCATCACTCACAGTGCCATCAGCAGTAGTCCATGCCACTTCATGTTGTTACAACCATCTCACTGTCGACAACAACATTGACGATACAGTACAGAAGAAATTCACATCATACATCTTTGCCATCGGATGACATCTGCACCTGAAGCTTGCTTGACATCACCATACGATGTACATTCATACGTTCCTGCACTACGTTATGCAGCAGCAGGTTTTGAGCATAGTACTACTACAGCGTTATGCAGCAGGAGGTTTTGAGCGTAGTACCCTTGCTTTGCATCGCTATTGCATGCCCTTGCGAGGCTGTGACCATTATCTCATGGCTGTATTCAACTTCTGCTGATTGATGCGGTTGACTTGCCCATCTTCCAAATTGATGCTTCACAATCTGCCAAAAATTACAACTATTTTCCCACTGACCATTACCCTCCACATCTCCCTGCCCTGCTGCCGCAGGTTGCAATTTTGCAGGCAATTGTTTTCCACAAACTTCTATAAACTACTTGCATTCATCGCAGCAAGCTATCCAACCAACCAGCACCACCGCACATATACAAAAATCTGGAACAGAATCCAGGCACATCTTGCTCAGAGCAGCACACATGTTCTTCACACAACATTCTTCTCGCAACAGAATCATTCAGACTTCTGATCATACAGATTTACAAAATTGTTCACTCATCCCAGGCTCCAATCTAGTAGTCACATGGTGTACTTTCACCATCACCAAAGCATCCTGTCTTTCTGAGCAGATAAGCTTCAAATAGCATCAGCTTCACCAGAGTACTTTCATCTTTTACTCCTTCCTCTCTGACTTATCCTTCTTGTTCTTTCCTGTCACGTTCTTGATGAATTCCTTCAAGGTATCACCATGGTCGCCGGTGTCCTGAATATGTATCGACACAATAACAGACCACAGCGTGAGCAAAACAATGATCAATAGAGCTAGACCCTTTCATACAGGGAGTGACTTGAGAAGGTAGATGAGATCTTGAATGTGCATCATGTGTGTTTGTCTGCTGTCAGTGGTGCGCAAGGATATGTCGAGATGGTAACAATACTGCTAGCTGCTGCATCGACTGTGCAGTGTGGTGTCAAGTCAATACCAGACCAAGGCATCTTACCGGCACTTCAGGTCCCCTCTTCTCAGCACTGTAGTCGGAAGCAACATTCATGTGAGGAGGCTCCTGTGGAAAGGCAGCAGCAGCAGCAGCAGCAGCAGAGGGGAAGAGGCAGCGGTCAGGCACAATCGCTAGACTTTGTAGTGAAGCCTGGAGCATCCATGATGGTGATGAATACACTGTATGATAGGTTTGTGATTGCTCAGGTTCGCTGTGTTGGAGCAACAACGCCATATTGGCATCAAAGACTAATATAGGGTTCTCAAAAGGAGTGATCAATTTGAAGCATACACCCTCTCGAGGGATATCAAATTGTGCTAGGTGCTTTTTGGCAGGAACGTGTATGCAGCACAACAACATGCACTGCTGTACAGGGGTATACAACAGTGGTCCGCAGCAGCTACAACAGCAGCGGTTCACACTCACCATCCTGTCCTCATAAGCATCACCACCCTGCTGGTTCTTACGACGCCACTCAAGCCTGAAGCACAAGACAATACACCGCAATGCACAATCATGTCAGCACCATGATTTCCTTACCCCAGCAGCAGCATTCAATGCAGCAGTGTTGGTGGCAACCGCAGCGTGGTAGCAGAGCCCCCAGGGAAATCTGCAACTAGCACAGGAGCTTCATACAGCATTTCTATTACATCAACATGTTGCAAGTTTCTAAACAATACGTTGGTTTGCATTCAAGCCTTGCTTCGCCCCGCTTACCTCTCCTGCTGGTACTCATACTGGTCTTGCTTGTCCTGCTTGATTGCATTGGCATCCTTTTTGCCTCCTGCATTGCCCGTCTTCTGAGAGTTGCGGTCGTGGTAGGGGTTGTCACGAGCACGAACAATAAGAGGAGACCTGCAAATGTGAATGTAACAGGGCAGGGTGATAGGTGAGGAGTGAGTGAGGAATATCTCCTGCTCTCTGAGTAACTCATCCCATATAGATGCATAAACGAAAGCAGAAAGTCACTGAAATGCATAGGCGTTAGCTGCACAGCAAAATGATGAAGCTGCATTGGTAGGTGACTCATCGACTGCCGTTGCTGCAATGCGTGCGATGGCCAACCATGGTATCAGAGCACTCGCTGATGCATTGGCATCTCACCTGCTCACACTTCTGCCTGGACGCGTCACGGCAGCAGATGACACGGTCGCCTTCTTGAATGCGAGAGCCATTGAGCTGATCTTGGGGTCAACGGAACTGTACGGGGTGTCGCTGTCGTATCAAGAATTCGCGCGCGCCGAGCACTGTTTTTGCAATTGGTAACACAGAGATAACACGCCGGTTGTTGTGATATGGACCTGCTACGGTCTGGCTATATATTTCGGGTCTGGAAGTTACAGTTCAGCTGATCGATCATGGTTGACCGCAGTTACGTCATGCGGCATCTGTCCCTTGGACGCACGTGCCGCAATACGATAGAGAAAACATTGAATGCACCAGTTGCACACAAGTAGCAAACCCGCCTTACGCCAGTATTCGTTCGCGAGCCAAATGCGCGCTGCAGCAGCGGCCGCGCGATGATCAAATTTGGTTCAAACCATCAGTCGTACTGTGGCGTATGCAGACGATGTTGCTGTGCGTACCGCGCGTTATCTTGAAGTCAAGCTACGTGATCACTACGTCTTTATGCGTATGATCATTGCACTTGAGCCTTGGGTGTCATACTGGTAGTACTCGTACACGCGTACTGAACAATCAGGGTGATCTGCCCGTGATCTGGCATGCCCGAGATCGGAGAGGGTACATTTACTACTACTGGTATTCCTGGCTCGGGCGCTAACAAGAATAAACCGCCTTCACAAACAACTCTTACATGGGGAACAACTTCTGACTCAATCATACTATCGGTCCACCCTGCTGTGGCTAGGTCGACCAACATCACCAAAAGCACACACGTTCTGATAGCATCGCAGCTAATAACAAGTTTGGACAACACTCATAGACCTGCTGTGGCCACTGGATACCCAGCCCATTATCATTCACAGTAACCCCCATAAAATTGTGCCACAAGTGACTTATACAAGGCTCATTGAAGCAAGCAGTGGCATCACCAGTAATACAGCAGTATTATCTCTGCGATGCAACACCTTGGCACGTATGAGGCATCATCAGGCAGTAACTGCTTACCATTGCAAGTGAGCCATGCACGACTGTGTGAATTCACTTGGCTGCACAAGCCAAACTTGCATAAACAACTTACAAGGACACCTGGGCATAAATAACTCACTGAGAAAGTAGGATCCTCAACTACCTTTGTCTGCATGCTTTGTTTACTGAGACGTCTGCAACATCACGAGCATGGCCCAGAGTGTGTCAACAGAAGTGCCAGGTTACTCTCAGTCACCACCACCGTAACACTTCAGCATGTTCACGAACAAAACACTGATATATATGTAGATTGCATACCATAAGTGGAATGCAAGCACAAATCAACTTGGTTCGTCGTCAGCACGCAAGGTGTGCCACACAACAGAACATAATCTGCTTTCACATATTTCAGATCACGCATCACATCTTGGCCTAAGCTGTACTTGGGTCAAATCCTCACTGAAGTAAAACCTGATCATAATGATCATGATGATCATGATGATCAACAGTTTACTTGTGCTTTTTGCTGGAGCCCAAGGCCTTCTTGATGCTGCCCAGGAATCCTGCAGCAGCAGCAACAGTGAGTTGACAATCCATCATGAATAGCATCCAATGTATCATACTTTACCTTGGCTTCTGATCATCAGCAGTAAAGCACAAGGGTAAGGTGGTTTTGGTTTCATTACCAGCTGTGTGGTGGTGATGCATTGTAACAAATGCGTCACGTACTTGATATCTAGTTCCTCTGCTTTAAGAGAGTCATGTTCCTAAAGTAAATGGCAATAGCATCACGAGCATTTCCTTTACTGTATACAATCAATGTAGGCCAACAGTATTTGAGGCGCGGGGCCGATGGCCGCCATGCTATGGCTGTAAAGCAGTGATTGTTATTATCAGGCTAACAGTAATAGTTGAGCTAACGACCATGCCATCAATAAGCATTGCAAAGGAGCAAGAAGCAACTGCTCTCTGCACGGCATATTGACAGCATGGTTGTTAATATGTTTCTGCCTGAGTGCATCATCGACAAGCACCTACCTTTCTTTGCCTTGCCGCTGGACGAATTGCCAAGGCCAGGCTGCTGCTGCTGCTCCTGGTTATGTGATCGCTCAAACTTGGCCTTGATTGCCAAAAATTTTGCTCGAGGAGATTCAAAAACCTCCGTAGACCTTCTACCTCCTGCTGCTGCTGCTGCTGCTGCTGCTGCTGCTGCTGTCGGATTGTCACTAGAGGTCCCAGCCATCTGACTGGTCACTTTAGGTCCCTGATCAATGTTGCTGGTGTCACCGAGGGTCCCACCCACCAGGAGTGCCGCATCTGGGACCTGCTGGGTGGAAGTTACTCCGGGACTTGTGGCGACTGGAGCATCAGGAGTTCCGGGACCTGTAGTGACAGTGTCTTCATCACCTGCTGCTGCTGCTGCTGCTGGTGGTGGTGTTGTGAGTGACACCTTGTCATATGTTACTCCTGGAATTTCAGCAGATTGTCTGCCAATCCCCTGCTGCTGCTGCTGCTGCTGCTGCTCGGCGGTGTTCTTGCGTTTGAGGATTGTCCCTTGAGCTTCCTGTTCAGCTTGAAGCGCAGCCTGACGTAATGCACTGCTGCCGCTGCTGCCGCTGCGTTCAATATGTGACGTCCTTCCAACAACCTGTAGTTACCAAGACCAACAGCAGCAGCAATTAGGTTACTGGAATTGTCATTCCAGTTGCAACAGTGACGCCCTAGTAGAAGGTTGATTGATTTCAAGGAATGGCAACTACCTGCTGACTGGTCCACGATGTAGCGCTGCATGACTGTCAATCAAGCTGACTAGCACTGCAACCATCGTGCTTGTGAACCAGATCAGCAGCAATGCAAAGGTACATACTATTAGTAAGTGGGAGGCAGCTGTAGATTCCGACACTCTGGCAGATAAGCAGCCATAGCAGCAGTGCCTAAACATCGATAGTCAACCTGAATACAAAAACACAGAGATTCCCTGTCAACAAACCATCCAGCTGGCTTTACCTTGCCGGTAGGGGCCATAGCATCAGTTGCTGGCGGCTCAGCAGCAGCAGCAGCAGCAGCAAGAATGCGTTCTCTGATGACGTCATCCACTGCTGCTGATGGTACAGGTGCCAGCTCACCACTGGTAAACCCTACTCCATCTGCTGCATGTTCTAAACCCTGATCACGACCTCTCTGGAGTGACTGCTCAGCTTCTGATTGTGCTGTCTGTTGGGCTGCCAGCTCAGCTGCCTTGAGGTGCTGCTGCTGCTGCTGCTCTTGATCTGCTGCTGCTGCCAACTCAGCAATCGCTGCTGCTGCTGCCGGGTCAGCAGCAGCAGCAGCAGTGGTACCTGGTATTCCCAGGCTAGCAGATCTAGAGGTTGGGAACTCACTGGTTGCTGTAACAAAACTTATAACACTTGTTGTAACAGACCCTGCTGGTGTCATGTTAGATGCAGCGTCATAAAATGTGTCAGTATCAGAGTCACTAGGAATACTGCTCTGACGCTGCTGCTGCTGCTGCTGCTGTAGAATATCCTCGGTAGTAGCAGCAGTAGCCTGAGGCAGCGACGCAAGGCTGCTGCCAGCAGCAGCGTTACTGGGAACAGCCTGAATGTTTGGAACTGCAACTGCTGCTGCTGCTGCTGCATTTGTGTCGACAACAGCAGCGGGGGTATCTGTTGCATTGCTGTCAGAGGTTATGGGTGACACAACATCAGAGTCCACCTCTGCTGCTGCTGCTGGTTGCTGGGGTGTGGCAGCAGCAGCAGCAGCACCAACTGCTGCTGCTTCATCTCCAACATCTGCAGACAAGAGTGGCTGCACGATGGCAGCACTGCTGCCAGCAGCAGCAGCAGTGTGAATGACATCGCCTCCTGAGCTAGCACTGACGACCTTATCACTGCTGCCGGCAGCCGTGGCAGCAGTGCTACTGGTGAAACCAATGTCAGGCTCTGCTGCTGCTGGCAGCAGCACTGATGCATTCATCCGATCTGGAGATGCATTCTCTGATTCATGCATTGCTGCTGCCACTTCACTCACAAATGCAGCAGGGGAGGCCGGCTCAGACACATTTGCATTGTCAGCAGCAGCAGCAGCAGCAGCAGCAGCAGCAGTAGTGACGTCCCCAGGAGTCAGTGTCAGTGGCACTGCTGCTGCTGCTGCCATAGGCTCATCTGCTGCTGCTGTGACTGCCGACATTGGTGGCAACGGCGGCTGCTTGGCTGCTGCTGCCGCTGCTGACTCTTCAACTTCTGCTGCTACTGCTGCTGCTGATGAGTCATCTTCAGCTGTCATTGGTATGTCAGTAACAGGTGGAAGACTGCCAGATTGACGGCGCAGGAACCCTCCCTGCAATAGCAGCAGCAGCAGCAGCAGCAGCAACAGCAGCAGCAGCAGCAGCAGCAGCAGCAGTAGCAGAGGGGGAGAGGTTAAGTGTGTGTTTGTGTAGTCTGTTGCCTGTTTTCTTGTTGGACTTGCAATACAATAGCTATCAATGTGCATGTATGTACGTTCCATGATGACTTGATAATACTACGCGGCACATGCATAACATTTTGTGTGTTGCAAAGAGACATATAGTCGCATATGTGGAATACATACATTCTACACTGATAAGAAGCATAACATACAAATACAACTTACCGAGAAGAAACCCCTGAGCTTTGAACTAAATCCAGGCCTTGGACTGCTGATATCACTAGCAGCAGCTGGTGCACTTGGACTGGTGGGCAAATGCATCTCATCGCTTGGTGTCGCTGCTGCTGCTGCTGCTGGTGGTGCAGATGCCGTGTCCACATCTGCTGCAACAACGGCAGCAAGCACAAGCAGATGCATCCAAACGACTCGTCACATTCCATGCTGCTGCTATTTCTACAGCAATCTGCTGCCAGCACAACTTTCGGAATTCTTCGACATATATGTATACACAATCTAATGACAGGAGCTTTTCATATGCTAGGCTCTTCATGTATAGAAAACCTTGCATACAAGAAACTCATCATTGCTGCTTTCTTCTATTACTTAGAAGCTTCCATTACTTGTATATGTAGGTTAAGATGAATCTCTGGATTGGTCTCAGGCCTTGGCATCAACAGTACAATTTCTCCTCGTCACCAATATAAGATACACCACGACATACCTGTAACACCCTCCTGGTTGTTATCAACATTGTTATTTGCCTCCAGCTCTGCCACCCCACTTTCAGACATCGTCATAACGTCACTGTCATGTGACAAATCTCCCAGGTCCAGCTTGTGACTATCCAGCCTGGCAATACCTGGAACTGTTGCTGCTGCTGCTGCTGGCTCAGTCCCTGCTGCTGCTGCTGCTGCTTGTGGTCCAGGGATGTCTGCTCGAGGGCTCCCATCACTTGTTAGGCTTAGTATACGGCTGTCAGCTGCAAATGTACCAGAAGCAGCAGCAGCAGTAGGAGACTCATGCGCATTCAACTCCCCACCATCACTGCTGCTGCTGCTGGACGATGCAACTGCTTTAGATTGTACTGGTGCACCATCACTATCATCCTGCTGCTGCTGCTGTGGTGTGTCGAGAGCAAATTCATTCTCATCACTGTAACCGCCCGTCTCCATCATTCTTTCCTCCTCAACATCCACAACAGGCTCACTGCTGCTGCTGCTGCTGCTGCTGCTGGCAGCAGTGGGCAATGCATTATCCTGCGGCTGCTGCTGCTGCTGCTGCTCTGGCATTGTGCTACGTACAGCAGGCAATGCTTCATCGCTGACAATCCCTTGCATTGCATCATCGTCTCCATGTTGCTGATGACCAAATGCATTCAGATCCCCTGATACCAGACCTTGCATTGGCGACAGATCACCACTGCTGCTGCTACTGGCAGTTGGTGTAGACTCGGAGCGGAGCCCCTCCTCTTGCCCTGCTGCCAGGTATGTAGCCACTGCTGCTGCTGCTGTCTTTTCGGGACTTCCTGCAACAACTGCCACATCAGGGGCTACTGATTTCTCTACTGATGGTGCTGCTGCTGCTGATGCCAGCTTGCTTGTCCTGGTTGTAAGCTCAGTGCTGCTGCTGCTGCTGCTGGCAGCAGTGTGTTTGTGACCAGTAGCTTCCTCAGCACCTGCTGCTGCCACTGCGTTATCTCCAGCAGCAGTGTGAGTTGAAACCAGCTCAGCAGCAGTAGTAGGTGTTGCAAGGGAAGGTGGAAGGTCAGATTCCACTGCTGCTGCTGCTGCTGGGAATGCCAGCAATGCAGCTCCTGGTGCACTATCAACCAATCTGCTGCTGGCAGCAGTGCCATTAGTAGTGGCAGCAGTGGCGGTGTTGTTTGTTACTTGGGAGGTAACAACATCAGAAGCAGTCGCTCCAGGTGCTGACAAGGATGGTGAGATATCATCATGATGATCTGATGATGCTGCTGCTGCTGCCACTGGTGCTGCAAGGGAATCTGGAAGATCTGCTGCTGGTGCTGCTGCTGCCACCTCTGCTGCTGTTGGTGGAACCAAAATCTCAGGCATATCTGTGCTGCTGCCACTGCTGCCGCGGCCAGCAGCAGCAGCAGCGGATGCTAGCGGTGGCAGGTGAGTAAGATCCGCAACCTCAGTCAACGACCCAGCTACTGTTACTGTCATAGACGACACACAGTCCGTCTCGATCGTTTTGTAGCCTACAGTCATCTTCAAAGTTGTATTCCTCGTTACACGGTAAAGCATATACTATCAGGACTGCTATACACTCGCAGTGTTGGTGTAAGCATGCGTTTAAGCACCCTCATCTGCACTGTAGTGTCTACGCCCTGCTTTGGTGTTGATACGTCACTGTGGGCTGCATCTATTGCTTTCATAGCCCTCTCACATGCGGCTTCCTGTATTTCCGGTCGCATATCATGCTTCAATACGTGCAGCCTTAGAGGCTGCTGTTGTGATCGTCCTCAACATGTGTGGCAAGAGAGGCCAACAGCAGAAAAGCAGCAACAGCATCAACACGAGCAGCAGAAGGGCTTCTATCAGTAGCAACATTTGGGTGCTCAGCACGCCAAACACACTGCATTGTTGTCTTGTGCTGTTTGTGTGCACTATGGTAGTCACACACTTCATACGTCAAATCGTATCCCCAAATTCCTGAACATTACACATTTGATTGTCGAAGTGCACAACTAGCTGTGGCAAGTGTTCAGATATTTAGCAACATGCAGTTGCCACAATTGTCACAAATATATCAATCCAGGCTCATGCCAAGGCTTGCTATGCACAAAGCGTGCAGGAAGCTACGCCTTTTTTTATTTGTGTGAATGCATCATCTTGACAATGGTCAAGGTACTAAATTCTGACCAGCACTTGGGTGCCTGCACTCAATCACCTTCAGCGACTATCTTCGCAAAGATAGCTCACTATTCCTGTTAATGCCATCTTTCTGCTGCATCTGTTGTAGTGACCCCAACCACACAACAGATACTGAAGCAGCAGTTGGACTGTTACAACTGCTACAAGCTGCCAGCTCAGCACGTGGCTTGAGCCCTACAGCAGCAGCAGTAGCAGCAGCAGCAGATCAGGATCCAGCTGCAGCAGCCGCTGCTCCCAGGGCTCGTCAAAATGGCTCTAAAGATGGCGGCAGCAGCATAAGACAGACTGAAGCGGACTCAGCAGCAGCAGGGTTGGGCAGCTATTCATTTGATCAGCTGCAGCAGCATGCATCGTTGGCAGCAGCAGCAGCAGCAGCTGCTGCTGATACCGGAGTTGGGGCAATGCATGGACACTTTATGCATCCGTTATTGCAGCATTATAACATCAACAGCAGCGGAGGGCAGGGTGCCTGGGGGGGAGGAGGTGATGAGTCACCTGACACATCAGGTAACTGACAGTTATATAACGTTACTTTTAAAGCTTGATAACTGAGCATGTAGCTTTGGTATCTGCTTATAGCGTCTGATGCCATGCGCTTATTGTATGTGTGTTGCATTATTGGTTATGGGTCATGTGTATGTATAAAAAGAGGGTTAGCTGTTACTGTGTGTTGTGTAGGTGCCTTGTTATACATTTATTGTGCATGTCTTCTGGTTCCAATCTCCAACTTGCGCCAGAACCTTGCTGCTGCTGCTGTTGCTGCTGCTGCTGCTGCTGCAGAACCCACTGGTAGTAACACCAAAGGCAGTGGTGCTGCTGCTGGCAGCAATGGCGGTGCATTCACACGAATCAAGGAGAAGAATCGTTTAGCACAGCAGCGGTTTAGACAGAAACAGAAGAACATGGTGGCAACAATGAAGACAAGATTGTCAGAATTGGAGGAAATGGTAGGTTATGTTATAACATGTTACACTATGTCATGTATGCCATGTCGCATTTTCTCTGTGTTGTTTATACAGTGTCACCTCACTACAACTTCATGAATGAAGTATTTTGCAATCTTTGTTTTGCATTTGAACATTGTGTAGTATGTTGTGACGCGTATTATTTGCTATTTTTCACAGGCTGCTCGTCAAGGACACGAAGTTGAGTCATTACAAGCAGAAAATGCTCTACTACGTCGTGTGATTGATGACCAGCAAGCCATGTTACGAACAGCAGTGATGCGGGCAATGCCAGCAGCAGCAGCAGCAGCAGACGGCAGCAGCGGCAGCAGCAGCAGCGACAAACACAAGGTGCCACATAAACTTATGGATCTTCAAGCTGCAGTGGCGAATTTGGAATTCAAAACAGCACTGATAAAGAACAGCCGCCAGTCGGTTACAGATGGTCGTGTTTCTGATCTGGCAACTGCGGCAGCAGCAGCAGCAGCACTAACTGGCACGATGCGCCCGGCAGCAGCAGCAGCAGCAGTACCGGCCACCATGGGATCAGGGACTCTGGGTGACTACAGACCTGAAGCTCCTACTGTACCGCCACCTGTACTGCTGAATGTACTGTCAACATTGAACGGCAGTACAACAGCAGCAGCAGCAGCAGCAGCAGCGCATCCTGGCAGCAGTACAATGCAGGGGAATGCGCCGAGTGCTGATCTGTTCAAGGTGTTGAATAGTTTCATGGGCAATGCACGACAGACTGGCAGCAGTGCAGATGGTGAGGAGAATGCAGCAGCAGCAGCAGCAGCGCCAGCCAATGGTCAGTTTCCAAGCAGCTACCCACTTGGTGCGTTGCAGAATGGTAATGGCCAGCATGAAGAGGCAACGCATGACTGCAATATGGAGCAGCAGCAGCAGCAGGAGGAGGATCAGGAAGAGGTAGCAGCAGCAGCAGCAGCAGATAATGCTGCGCCAGTGGCCAAGAAGCTCAAGTTGCAGATTGAGCAGCAGCAGCCTGAGCAGCAGGAAACCACTGTGATCATGGCTGACCAAGATCATGCAGCAGCAGCAGCAGTGACCGTGACTGAGCAGCAGCAGCCTGCTGCCCCAGAAGCACTTCTTGGACTTCTTGCACAGCCTGGAATGTGCCAGGCACTGCTACAGGTACTGCAGACAGCAGCAGCAGCGCCAGCAGCACCATCAAACGTTCAGCAGCCTGCTGCTGCTGCTGCTGCTGCTGCTGCAGCAGCAGCAGCGGGTGGCAGCACTGTTGGAACACCACCAATCAGCAGCAGTACAGCGGCAACTGCACCAAGCATAAGTATAAATGTACTTGCAAATCATTCTGGCTTTGACACTACTGCTGCCACTGGGCAGCAGCAGCAGCAGCAGAGTTTTGATGCTATATCTGCTATGCAGCAGCTGATGCAGGTGCTCAGCTCGGGAACTGCTACTGCTGCCACTGCTGCTGCTGCTGCCGCAAGTGCTCAGCAGCAGCAGCAGCATGGCATGGTCAGTGCTGCAGCTCAAGAACACGTTGCTGCCGAGGGGGGTGCAGCTGCTGCTGCTGCTTCTTCTGTCCCGGAAGCCTAAGCTCATCAGTGCTCAGTATGCGGATTGTGAGATGCAGAAATTGGTGGTTTAGTGGCGTTTTTGTATATGCAGCCGTCCGCTAACACTGCTGGCGTTTCAATCCCACTCCCAACCAAGTACGCCTTCCACTTGGAAACATTCGGCCCCACATGAGAGCGCTCAAGACAGGCACAGCAGTAGGTTACACATTGCCAATATCAGTGAAAGTATCAGTATATCAACGATACTGATCTCGAGTTAACGAAAACACGGGGTTGTTTAAAGCTGCCATGATGCTGGTTGCGTGAAATGCCTCCTTGCAGCGCAAGTAAAGGGCTCTGCTTACTCTAGGACGAGCTGCGTTGCCGTATTGATGCT
Organism: Coelastrella sp. M60; assembly: GCA_001630525.1. NCBI lineage: Eukaryota > Viridiplantae > Chlorophyta > Chlorophyceae > Sphaeropleales > Scenedesmaceae > Coelastrella > Coelastrella sp. M60. Next base: position 776 of record LWCB01015097.1, on the reverse strand, counting down.
TCCACCGGGCCCAGCAACGTGTTTATGACTCTGCAAGTGTTATCGCAGCATGTGTCATTTTGTAGGGGTGAGTATGACAAACAATGTTATAACAGCTCTTGCATTATGCTACAAAAGTCTGGCAAACAAAGACTGACTACCAAGTTTTGTTTTGCTTCAAGCCTCTGGTTATTCTGGGAGTTCTGGGAGCTGTCAGACATGTAGTACTCGGGTTGGTTTTTATATCTATGTATATCTTGCATGCCAGAGGTCTTTTTTCTCGGGTTTAAATGGTATGATGTGTTGGTATATACCACTATGTTGTCTTGGTATATACCACTTTTGATTTGATTGATGCGCTGCTGGGGGAGTCAAGTCAGTACGCATGATCAGTATTACACCGTGCTGTGTGTCAAAAAACATGGCAACGGCTCTACATCAGCAGCTGCTTCTGCCAGCATCATGTCAATATCTCCAAAGGACTTCAAGTGTGGTAGACATGGTACAAGTAGTAGTCCAGCATTGCCAAGAGTCATGCATGGGGGTGGCTTATGGGTCAGGCTCGTTGATATTGCTTCGGATTTAGGGTGAATTGGCGTACATCTAAACATGGATGTTTTCTCGTCTACCTGATTCTGCAGGATCAAATGCATGTTGGTATTTTGTGGTTCCTTCGAGGACGGTGTTATTGTGCAAGGCAACTGCAGCACAGAGTGAAGGCCCGGTTGAATGCTGAGTGCTGGCTGTAACAAACTTATCGTCACCAGTGTTCTGTGTTCAGGGTTACTGCAAGCTTG